>QKWP01001007.1:49731-72628 GCA_003550325.1 Gigaspora rosea
TTTTTTTGGTTTTATTTTTTTTTGTTATTTTTTTTATTTTAGGAAGTAGTGAATATGAGCGAATATTAGCGAATATAAGTGAATATTATATTTAAAACAAAGAAGAAAAGAAATAATAGCAAACTGCAGAATGAGAAAAATAAGTGTTTAGAGCTAGCATTATGTAACAAAGTGCGAAAGGGTTCAAAATATTACTATTTTTTTTTGTTTTTGCTTTTTTTATTATTTTTTTGATTTTAGTTTTTTCTTGTTTTTATTTTTTTGTCATTTTTTTCAATTTTTCGAAAAATGTATAATAATATATAATAAAATATATAATTTTGATTAAAAATATATAATTTTGATTAAAAATATATATTAAATTAAAATATAATGTATAATAATAATAATAAATAAAAAATATAAAATTTTATATTAAATTGCGAAACCTTGTGAAAATATGCGAAAACATGCGAAAATATGCAAAAATCTGTAAAACATTGCAAAAAGCATGATTATGTGAATTTTATTATTAATTGATTATTAATTGATTGTAATATTGTAATATATCATTGATTTATGCCAGTTTTTACCAGTTTTCGCAAGGTTTTAATGTTTGTTGTTCATAATATTTTTGCTATATTTCAAATTTACTATGCTGTAAAAGTTCGTAATTATTACACCTTCGTAATACTCTGAAATTACTATACGTAAGCTTTCGTAATTATTACCCTACGTAATACTCCGAACTAAACATAAGTTTTTCGCAAGTTTACCCCTGCGTAAAAACTTACGGAGGTTTACGCATATTTTTTTTGCTGATGACAGTTATTAGCAGAACGAACGTAAAATAGAAGATAGTTTTTTTATTTCTTTATTATTTTTTTTAATCAGTACTAATGTTATTGCGTTCTTTTCTTTAGAATGAACGTAGTATGATTGGAACATACTAAAACGGACATAGCACAATAGATAGTTTTTTTAATTAGTTTGTTCAGTACTAATATCCTTACATTTTTTTTAGAACAAACATAGTACGATTGAACAGAATGTAGCTAGACGAACGGATATAGCACAATCACAGAAATTTTTTTTATAGTTTATTATAGTACTAAAGGAGCTGTCAGAAATCAGGTGATTTTTTGGTAGGTGGATGGGTTAGCCAATGTATCAGGTGTAATTCTGGCCAGAATTATCAAATTCCGGCCAAAATTATAAAAAATTTTTTAATTAAAATTATAAATTTATATATAAATTTAATATTAAATAGCTTTTGATCTACTGGACCAATTTAGATGATTTAATTACCAAAATGATCCCCTCAAAGAGAGGATTCTAAAAACCTAAAATTATTAAATTCCAATTACTAAATCATAATATCAATATAGATTTGTATTACTATAAATATTATATAATATTTTAATATACTATATATGATAATATTATATAAATCTAGATTGATCTTATGATCTAGTTATTGGATTTTAATAGTTTTGGACTGGTTAGAATCCTCTCTTTGAGTGGATTATTTTGGTAGTTAAATCATCTAAAATTGATTGGTAGATCAAAAGTTACATAATATCAAAGTTTTTTATTAATTAATATATAAATTTTTTGTGCAATTTGATTGGCTAATAAGGTGTCAGGTGTGGGTTGGTGGGGGTAGCCCCTTAAGAGATAGAAATCATCTAATTTATGATAGCTCCCTAACGTTCTTATGTTCGTTTCTTTGAACAGACATAGTACAGAAGTTAGCTAAAACAGACATAGTACAGTCACGTTAAAATTTTTTTTTAAATAGTTTATTGTTAGTACTAACATTCTTACATTCTTTTCTTTAGAACAAACATAGTACGAATAGAATGTGCTAGAATGAACATAGCACAGTTAATAGTTTTTTTCTTTATTATTATTTATTATAGTACTAACATTCTTATATTTTTTTTTAAAATGAACATAGTACGATTAGAACAGATCGTAGCTAGAATGGGCATAGTACGAAAGTTAGTATACGATAGTTTTTTTTTATATATATACTAAGTACTAATGGTTTTTATTATTTTTAGAATGAATATAGTATGATTGTTTAGTTAGTATAGGCATAGCAGTAGTATAATAGTTAGTAGTAGTTAGTATAATAGCACAATAGTTGGAATATTGCACAATAATTGGGATATAGTACAACAGTTGTATTTGTTTTTAATTTTTGTATTTTTTTTATTTTTTTTTGTATTTTTTTATTTTATTTTTTTTTTGTATTTTTTATATTTTTTATTTTTTTTTAAGTAAAAACATATGGACTCACATGATTGATTTTGATTGGTCGATCATGGGATCACCATGGCAACGGGTCGTCATAAAATAATGCCCTATTAATTTATTAATTTTTTTAAATTTAATTTATTTTTTTTAGTCAAGTACAAATATAAAGTAAACAGAATAAAAGCAAGAAGAAAACAAGACAAAAATAGAATGAAAAAGGACAAAAAAACAGGATAAAAATAAGATAAAAATGGGATGAAAACAGAATGAAATAGTAATGGACAAACCTAAAAAAACAAGAAAGCCCACCAAAAAATAAAAAAAAAACTGCCAAAGTCTTGCAGAACTTACCGAAGAACTTAACGAAAGAACACAGAAGCAAAGAATTTATCTACTAAAAAATGACAAAATTACTCACTAAAAAATAACAAAAAAGAACTACTAAAGGACTTACAAAACCCACTAATGAAGAAAAACAAGACCTATCCACTAAAAAATGACAAAGAAGAACTACTAAAGAACTTACAGAACCTACTGACCAAAAAACAAAGAACCTACTAACTAAAAAACAACAAAATTACCTACTGAAAAAGAGAAGAAGAGCAACCGAAAGACTTGAACTCAAATAATAAAAAAACAAAGAACCTACCTACTGAAAAACACAAACTTCTACCAAAAAATAACAAAGAAGAACCACCAAAGGATAATGAAAAGACAAAGAACCTATCTCTGAAAAATAACAAAATTAACTACTAAAAAATATGAAAAAATACTGAAGAGCTAAAAAACTATCAAAAGACTGCTCTAACAATAACTCTAGCAACAACTCTAGTTATAGTTTCAGCAATGACTCTAGCAATGACTCTAGCAACAACTCCAAAAAAGATTCTAAAAAAAATTTTATTGTAGTTAAAAAAAAATTAATTACGATAAAAAAAAATAAAATAAAAAAAAATAAAAAAAATAAAAAAATAGATTATTTTATATAATCACTAGAGTTCCGCAATTTGATTTGATCTTCAATATTTGAATCAAATATTTGATCAAATTCAAATTTGACTATATTTGATTTAATCAAATTCAAATATGGTCAAATTTGATTTGATTTGACAAATATTTGATTTTATTTGAAAATTACTATTAAATATTTCAATTCAAATCAAATTCAAATTCAAATATTTGAATTAAATCAAATTCAAATCAGGGTCAATTTGATTTGATCAAATTCAAATTGATCCAATATTTGATTTGATTTGAATTTGAGGAACACTAATAATCACCAATCTCAAAAATGATTGGTCAATCATATAAATGTCACTATTTCCCTTTTTCAATTTTGAATAGAATATAGTCAACTCTCTCTAATCCGAACTACTGGGACTGCTTTTTTTTACTATGTATAAATTTGAAAAAGTTCAGTTTTCAAAAGTTATATATGGCTTATCTGAACTTTATAATAAAATTTACAAATGTTCTAGGAGATTTTGTTTAGTTTAGAGAGAGTTTAATAGTGTTCAGTTTAGAGAGGTTTGGATTAGAAAGAGGTGACTGTATTTAATATTGTTTATAAAAATTCTGAATGAAAAAATTGGTTTGACAATAATGAAACTATATATTTTAATTGGTTAAGGAGCTTCCAGAGATTAGCTAATTTCTGGGTAGGTAGATCAGCTGAAGTATCAGGTATAATTCTGTTCAGAATTTTATAATTCCAGCCAAAGTTGCAAAATTATTTTTGACCAAAATTATCAATTTATTAATAATATTTAATAATTAATAACTTAAATTTGCTAGACCAAATTTGATGATTTAACTACCAAAATGATCCTTTCAATGAGAGAATTCTAGCAAGCCCAAAATTATGAAATTTAATTACAGGATCCTGTGATTGGAATAGATTGTGTTACTATAAAAAGTTTTATAATTTATTAAATAATTATAACCCATTTATTTTAATACAAATTTATTCTAATCTAATAATCCTGTAATTGGATTTTAACAATTTTGGGCTTGCTAAAATCCTCTTATTGAGAGGATTATTTTGGTAGTTAAATCATCAAAATTGGCTTAGTAAATCAAAAGTTATTAACAATTAAAAATAATGTTTAATTGTTAATAACTTTTGATTTACTAAGCCAATTTCGATGATTTAACTACCAAAATGATTCTCTCAATAAGAGTATTCTAGCAAGCCCAAAATTGTTAAAATCTAATCACAGGATCATAAGATCAGAATAAATTTATTTATTTATTTTTTTTTGTTATTAAGGTAAGGTCATGCTTCAGGTCTTTATTAGATGTATATCAATCATTACAACATTGTTGTACAATTTTTTATACTATTTATTCAGTACCGAAACTAGAACTAATTTATCCCTGACCTAAACCTACCAGAGCCTTCCATATTCCTATTTATATGGCTGACCTGGCTTTGACATCCCTTTTTAACCTACAATTGGTATTCACATGTCCACCACTTTACCCACACTACCTAGTATTGACTCTTCCAATTTGGTGTAGTATTGCCAGATAGGCGCTTTATGCTTCTAGATTGGTGTACCTAAACCCCTACTAGCATACTTCTCAGAAGTTCGTATCTCAAGCCATGCAGCTGTCTCTACCACATTGGGTAAGTATCTCAAGCCTGTATGCTGCCGCAACTTAACCAGGTTCCTGCGTCTTCTGTAATCCAGGATTTAACATTCCAAATTCGGTAATGTGCGAATGACTGTACTTTTCAATATGGTAATGAGTATAGATGCTAGTGAAATTAAATTGGAGTAGTAAAATGATTTCACTATTTCACCATTCACTACTCGGTTTGGTATAACTGGTGTAACTGGTGAATTGGTGTAATTGGTGTAATTGGTGTAATTGGTGAAATTGGTAAATTGGTGAATTGGTGAATTGGTGAATTGGTGAATTGGTGAGATGGTGGAATAGTGGAATAGTGAAATCGTGAAATCGTGAAATTGTGAAAATGGCAGAATCTGGAATTATTCCAGCCTTCATTTTTGTTTAAGTTTTTATATTTTATGTTTTTACAGATACACTTAGAGGTCAGAACTGTTGATTGTTTATCTGTATATCTGTACAGCATAATACACATATGGATACCATATGCCTTACAAATAATAACCTTTTCCAAAACATTTAAAAAAGATCCACGGGTATCTGCGAATATCTGGACAACTAATCAAAAAGTGAGAGCCGTAAGAATTTTATAAACCCTAACAATGGTAATATACAGGTTCATCTACATGTTATAGTATGTACTAATTTGAAAATAGGGATAACGGCAAAAACCACGATAATTCTGATAAAACTAATTTAACATATACTTCGATTACCCGAAGCAAGTAATTTTTAAAGTAACGACCAATTTTGAAAAAATTCCCGTAACAAAGGCACGGGCAAAGAGCTAGTAATAGTAACCTAATACGGCATAAAAATTTCTTATTATTGGAACAGCAAACCAATTCTTCATTGCTGACCTACGTCTTAGATCAGTAGTTTCAAAACCTAAAATTTACTATTAAAATTTCTTTTCGCCTTTATAGGAATATAATAATAACAATATAATAATAGGAATGTAATGATTCCTCTTGCAACTAGGCTTTATATACATGAAGGCTAAAAATTTAGTAATAAATAAAATCTTGAAATAAAGTCCAGGTGTAATAAAACCATAGATTAGCAGTATTTTGGATTTATAACAAAAAAATATATCATAAACACTGTACTATAATAATAACAATATCAAAGACTACGTTTTCCACCAAATTACATCTTCGGCAGATTTTAAATAACTTTCAAATGCTTTCTTTACAATTTTTTTTTGTCTCCACTCTAAGATTTAATTTTCTGTCAGAATCGCAACCTTCAGCAGATTTTGAAAATGCTTTTTTCTCAATATTATCAGTACCTACGTCATGTTCGTAGCAATAAATAAAAAATAGGTTGTTAATAAAATATTCATGATATTTCAATTTTCTAAAAAAATAGTTTTAAGTAAAACGACTAGTACTGTATTTTTGAGTATAAGGTAAAGTTTAAGAAAAATTGCTTAAGTTCGAAGTTAGATTGCAATATGCGCAATATAAAAATAAAATCTGTAACGTGACAAAAGCAAGTAATATCAAACAAGTTCATCGATCTCTTGAAATAAATGAAAGCAATACTGTTTTACCATTTCACTGTTTCACCATTTTACCGTTTCACCAATCCACCAATTCACCAATTCACCAATTCACCAATTACACCAATTGCACCAATTCACCATTTCACCATTTCACCAATTCGCTAAAATTTTATTTTGGTGTAATTCTGGTGAAACTATTTCACCATTTCACCTGGTGAAATTAACACATTTTACCAGCATCAATAGTAATGAGATGTTGGGCATGTTTCGCAAATGCTTCCAGTACAGATAGTTGAATAGCACCATGAGGCCCAGGTGTCCCTTGTTACCACTACATGCACTTGTACTAGCTATCCTGTATTGGTGGTTCCAGCTACTCTTAATGTTCAAGGACTCCCATAAGAGTCTGTTAGGTCTTTTGGCATATACACGCCTCCATGCTTCTACCTTTCACTGGCTAGAGAGTTCTATCTGCCTTTGCAAGGTTCATTTCAATCCCTAATACTCATATCCAACCTTTTTTTCAACCTTATACTGATACCTCTCAAACTACCAAACAGTTAGCTCAGAAGGATTGGTCGACCTGGCTTTATATGCCTGATGGACTCGCTTTCCTTGCTACCTAATTCTGCAACATAGGTCCTTTTCCTCTGATACGACTCCAACGATCAGGTTGGGTCCCCCTTCTGACATAGGGTTTTTTCGTTTGGTTCTTCAGTTTTTAGTCAAAATTTTGGTCTTCTGTAGTACCGTTGAAGGATCTTCCTTACCTCCTTGCTCAGGACTTGCCAAACGGGTTTAAATTGTTCCAGTCCCTTGAATTTGTCTGTATAACTTACACAACTGCAGCAATGCTTCTATTCAAGATAGTAGTACTAAGGTTACAGGTAATATACCTAACTGATCAATAAACAAATGTTACTATAATATAGGCCTATTTTTTTAATTCGTCTCCAGTGGGATTTGAACTCAAGACCTGCTGCTTGGGGGTAACAACTAGACAGCTTTTCTATATTGCCACACCCGATCAGGATAAATTTATATTACTATAAATAGGTTATAATTATTTAATAAATTATAGAACTTTTATAGTAATACAAATCTATATTAATTACAGGATTCTGTAATTAGATTTTAATGATTTTGGGCTTGCTAGAATTCTCTTGTTAAGAGGATCATTTTGGTAGTTGAATTATCAAATTTGGTCCAGTAGATCAAAAGTTATTTACTATTAAATATTATCTTTAACTTTTTAATAATTATAAAATCTGATTGGCTAATTGGGTATCAGATATGAATAGGTAGTGATAGGCTTATAGTAAACAAAAAAAACAACTGATTTTTAGAAGCTCCCTTACCTACTGTGGTATAAAAAAAATTTGCATTTAGCAATTTTTGGATCTAGCCACTATCTAGCCAAACATAAAAACCAGTTAATTTTTTTTATCTATTTTGGGGTTTAAACTTTATTCAAAATGTTTTAGAACCCTGATTGTTCTATATAGAAAACTAACTAATACAGTACATTGATAAGAATACAACTAACTATACCTGCAACTTTTGGTCGCCTATTTAAATAGCTATTCAAAGTTTTTAACCTAGCTGCTATACCTGCAAGCCATATACTAGATATTGCCTATTTAAACTCCTAATTATTGCTATTTGCCAATCTCTCTTGTATTACTAAAATACTATTTTAGATTTTTATTTGTGCTCTTAGACTATTTATATTTAGTGAAAGACCTGTTAACAGTTTTTGTTCTATACAAATATCATCTATACTTTATTAATTTACATTATTATTATCTAACTTTTGCTTTTGCAAAGTTATAAACTTTAGTTATTTATTTCTTTTTATTTTTATAAGCTATACTTTTGGTGATCTTAAAACTTTCAAATTTTGTTGCACAAAAAAATTAACTAGCCAGGCTTTATGTGCCTTATAGTCTTCTTTTTTTTAGTTTTATGCTCTTGTAATACATGTTTTTTCTCTGATATAACTCTAGTAACCAGATTGGTAAAGACCTTTTTAACCCTTCTACTTATCTTAGGTTTTTTTTCTAGGTATATTATCCAATTTAACTTTGTTTCATAGTACTGTTGAAAGTTTGCTATTTTTTTCTTGTATTTTGCCAAGCAGGTTCTAATTTTGTTTAAGATTCTTCAATCTTTAAACTTTTCAGAATACTTATTATAAATTTGCACTAACTAAACCAGCTTGTATTTTTTTGTATAATACAAATACTTTTATTGTCTTTTTATTTATTGAATATAATTAGAATATTTAGTCAAAAGTTTTTTTTATATATTCAGCAAGTATACTATAATTTTATTTAACTATATGATTATAACTTTTAGTAAACTAATAGTTCAAATATATAATAAAGCTTTTAAAGTATAACCTACTTGGTTATTCAAAAATATCCAAATATGACCTGCTATATTAACTTTTATTTATTATAATTATTAATTTCAGAATTTTAAAGTGTCTAAGTTACAAAATAAAGCTGTAGCCTATTATAACTACTTACTTTTTACAACTTCTTTTTGAGTAGAAGAATTTTACTAAAATAATAAACAAATAAATATAAAAAAAAAGAAATATTCTAAATGGAAAAAATTTATATTATTTAAATGAATAACCAAAGAGTATATAATATAAAATAAAAATAAAAAACAAAAAACAAAAACAATAACTATAATAGTACTATTTAAACCTATACTAGATATAAAAATTATATAAGGGGGCTTCCAGAAATTAGCTGATTTCAGAGGTGTGGGTGGGACAGCTAAAGTATCAGGTATAATTCCGGCCAAAATTTTATAATTCTGACCAAAGTTACAAAATTATTTTTGATCAAAATTATAGATTTATTAACAATATTTAATAATTAATAACTTTTAATTTACTGGTTCAAATCAGAACTCTTCCTATCGATCACTTGTACAAATTTTCAAACAAAAGAAAAACAAAAAATTTTTTTAGTAAAAACGAAGCAGCTACTAATACTAGTTTTTATAAAGGTAAACCTTTCATTTTACCTGGGTATACATAAGAACGAAAGCATTTCAGATTCTAAAACCTGAAATTAAAATTTGAAGACAAATTGTTTTTGACCTATTTTACTTAAAGACAAAATTATTTGATACTTTTTTTGAATAGACGAAATTATAAGGAACATATTTATATAAATTTTATTTGCTCTTCCTTATAAAAATTTTTAATTTTCTCTAATAAAGACGAAATAGGCCTTTTTCAAAAATCAATTTCGGTGGCATCACTATACCTGGAGGACTCCTTTATATATTTGGCACACAAGCCAAAAGCATCAGTTGTATAAGATAATTGGCAGTGGATGCCCTTGGTACAAGAAATTATGGTGGAAGTTTTTTTTTGTTGACGAAGGTGCTATAGCTTGGCTAGGCGGTGAACTAAAAAAAATGAGTTTTTCAATATGCTCTTTAAGGTTCTTTGGTTACAAGAACATATTCAACCACACACCCACTATTATATTCTCGCTTAAAGTTTTTTTCTGGAATTTTGGACGGAAAGTAGGAAATTCGGCGTATCCCCTCCAAAAGATCGGCACTATTGTTCCTATCCTAATCAGGAAGAAGGCATGCAGGTGAATAAACAGAAATAGATATGTAATGAGATGTGGCACATAGGTGTAGACAGATCTGCGGAGATCAAATTTCAGATTGTTCTTTTAATTTTCTTTTATGTACATATAAGACTTTGGCAAGGCATTTCCTTGCGCAGTATTATATAATTTTTATCAAAGAATGTTCTTGAATATTCTTTTAGGAATATTTTCGAATATTCTTTCTTTTTCCTTTTTTCTTTATTTTTTTCATTTTTTCTTTTCTTTTTCTATATTTATGTCAGGCCATATTCTTTTTTTATGCTTTTTTTATCTTGATTTTTTTAGTTTGGATTCTTGTCTAGGTCATATAGTTTTCCTACAATTTTCTTATCTCTTTGTTTTCGTTCTTTCTATCCCCCTTCGTATATCTTGTTTTTTTGCTTTTTTTTTGATTATGCAGTTATTAGTTAGCAAACTATTCTGCCAGAACCTAGGTAAAAAAAGTTTTTAAGAAAAGAGGTGGTCATGATGAGCTATAGAACTCGGCTGTTGATATATATATCTAGATTGTTTAACTATGGTATATAGGGAGGTCATTTCTACTCTGGCAGGTCACGGACAGGTGCCTTGAGTAACCAAACGAACTACTTTTTACTTGTAAAGCAAGGATGCCAGAAATAGTAATAGTATTTGATAATGTAACTTTTTTCTATATAAATAAAAAGTGGTATGATCACCAGGCTAATGTTAAAAAAAAAATTTACTGGTTCAAATTTAATGATTTAACTACCAAAATGATCCTCTCAATGAGAGGATTCTAGCAAGCCCAAAATCATAAAAATCCAATCACAGGATTCAGAGATTGGAATAAATTTGTGTTACTATAAATGGTTTATAATTTTTTAATAAATTATATAACTTCTATAGTAACACAAATCTATTCCGATCTTAGGATCCAGTGATTAGATTTTAATAATTTTGGGCTTGCTAGAATCCTCTCATTGAGTTGATCATTTTGGTAGTTAAATCATTGAAATTGGCCTAGTAAGACAAAAGTTATTAACAATCAAAAATTAATTTTTAATTGTTAATAATTTTGATCTACTGGACCAATTTCAATGATTTAACTACCAAAATAATTAGCTCAATAAGAGGATGCTAGCAAGCCCAAAATCATAAAAATCCAATCACAGGATCAGTGATCAGAATAAATTTGTGTTACTATAAATGGTTTATAATTTTTTAATAAATTACAAACTATTTATAGTAACACAAATTCATTCTGATCTTAAAATCTAGTAATTAGATTTAAAAATTTTGGGCTTGCTAGAATTCTCTCATTGAGCTGATCATTTTGGTAGTTAAATCATCGAAATTGGCCCAGTAGATTAAAAGTTATTTACTATTAAATATTATATTTAACTTTTTAATAATCGTAAAATCTGATTGGCTGATTGGGTATCAGGTAGGAGTGGATAGGGTAGGGATGAGGTGGGCTTATAGTAAAAAAAAATCAGCTGGTTTCTAGAAGCTTCCTAATACTGCACAAAAAAATATTTTGCCAAAGTATTATATATGCATACTGTATATAAGAACAAAAAAAGAAAAAACTATGTCTAAATGAACATTCTAGAAAAAATTTTTATTGAAAATTTTAATCCATAACATCTTATATATTATTCATTGTTTACCTTAACAGGCCCAATTTTACTTATAACTTGATTTTAATTTGGAAGGCACATTTTTAATTTGAAAAGAGTAAATACTACTAATCTTTGATAAGGGTAAGCTAGATTTTCTACTTTTTAATAAAATTTTAAAAAGTTCAAAAGAGTAAGAAAAAGTTCAATTGTATTTTTTTAAAAAGTATAATTTCTTTCATTAATTCTCTTTAGAAAGCCAAACCTAGTACTTTTTCTTGTCAGTAAATAAAATAAATACAGAATATAGATAAGATTTTCTGGGTCTCATATTCTAATCAAGGTTGGACTTTTTTGTTATACAGATTAATATAAATAAGTAGATTTTTTAATTTAACTAACTAGTCTTTTTTATATTTGTATTATAGATACAGTATACCCTGTTAAAACTAATCCTGTCAAAACTGATAACCTTCCATAACTAATAAAAAGTTGATCCACTATATTGGTTCCATAATTCAAATTTGATAACCTGTCATTTCTAATAACTGATACTCCATATGGGCGGATTTGACTCTATTTACAAATTTTGATTTATTACATATATACATACAATGATCAAAACATGACCATTAACTAATCAAAAAATTGATTGTGATATTTGCATAAAATGTCAATCACTAACAATTACATTAATAATAAAAAAATTCAATATCAATATAATATTTATTATCATAGTAATATTATTGACAAAGCTTTACTTTTATTAATTATATTTTAGATAGTAATTTTGTTATACTTTTTTGTTATCTACTTTTTACAAAACATATTACAACTTTAGTTTATATTATTAAACTATTCTTATATAGTACATATCAGATATTCGACTAAACCAACATTTACATATATTCGACAATTAGCTTCTATAAAATTCATTAAATACACATAAGTATTACAACTATCATTATTAAATTAATTAGCTTAACAATATAGCAATATTATAAAATTCTTCAAAGCCTACTTAAAACATTTTGGCATCTTTTTAGTTGACTGCCTTTGATCTATTTTGACGTAGTAAACTAGTATTTTAGTTGTAACATAATACTGTAAATATTAATATCATTATGAAGTAATATTTGTATTTGTTTGCAATAGGTATTATGTTCTTAAACAAGTGCTTTAAAGTGTATAAATAAATTATCTGGTGATTGATTCAAACAATAAAAAGCTACAAAACCTTACAATATTATATATTTTTATGTGATTTACCCATTGACAATTTCACTAGTAAAAGTTCTGAAGTTTTTAGGATCAGAAGAGGATCAAGAAAGCTAAAGCCTTATTGAATATAAAAGTGAAATATCAAACTATATTATGTTTTAAAAAAAAGGTTGTACCATTTTGCAAACCCAAATTTTTAATATTGTCATATCGGCTGATTTGATTTTTTAGGCCTTTTTTGATAAACTATTACACAAAAATTTGCTTCTAAGTGTCATTGAAAAACTAACAAATGAAGCACTTATTACAACTAACAAAAGAGCTTCTTTGACATTTAGACAAGTTAAAAAACAATAAAACTCAATAAAAGTGCTATACTAAGCTGTAGAATGAAGTGCTTTTACTGTTTGTTGAAATATTCGGGTGTTTTAAGAGGGAAACGATGTGTTTATGATAGGTTGACAACTTTAAGAATAAACTTGGAAACAAATTTTTAAAAAACTGCTCTTTTTAATACATATTTGGCTTATAATTAAATATATAAGCACCATAATTTTCTACGTATTTAATTATAATCACAAGGAGTTAAAAAGGCCGTTCTTATGAAAATTTGTACTTAAATACGAAATTTCTTTGATAATTCTCGATTATAATTGGTTGATTTGGTTGAAACAAATTGGCCAATATGTATGAAATAAATTAGCCAAATAATATCAATCAATGTGGATTTTATAATAATTATATTTGGAGTCAAATTCGCCCATATGCAAAATATCAGATATCTATAAGAGTTCTATAAGATATCAGATTTGTAAAATAAAATTAATCGATTTAATTGGCTCAAATCTGATTTTGTGTAACTGAAAATGTATAAATAAATATAACTATTAGGCTATTAGTATTTTTAAATCTGATAATCTTTCAAAGCCAATACAAAACCTTTTCACCATGCATACTGGTTTTGACAGAGTGTACTGTAGTATTTTTTATATAGTACAAACATTTTTTAATAAATATAGCACAGTAATGAATATTGTATGATAGTTGAAATATAATAGTTTAGAACATAGTAAGATTGTTAGCAGTATAATAGTATTTTTTTTTATTTAGTACTAATGTTTTTTTCTTTAGAACAAAATATATACAATAATGTAGTATAATATTAAATATAGCAAGATAGTAAAAATATAATAGTTTGGAACATAGCAAGATAGTTTTTTTTTTTTTTTAGTTTAGAGGCCGTGTGCTATGGCCAAGATTTTATTATGAGTTATAGTGACGTAATATTTGTTATATAAATGAGGATACAACTAGCCACACGTGCACTTTTGGTGTCTAATTTAAGTAGTCCGCCTGGAGGTTCTATACTAGCTGCCATACCTACAACCCAACTACAGGAATTGTCTATTTAAACCCTCTGGTTCATAGTCCTCCTATTACTACCCGATGCACTACATTTTAATGCAGATGTTGTGGGCCACAACTCTTTTAGATATCAACAACCTAAGGGCTACTTTACTCTCGCAACATAGCAAGATAGTTAGTATACAATAATATTTTTTTATATAAAAAGAAGAAGATATTTGATAAGAATAGGTAATATGGTACAGTACTTTTAAAAAAAAGTTAATTTGTATTATTAATTATTGTATATTATAGTATATTTAAATTACAAGACTATTGCTAATTTGTTCTTAGAATAATTTTACCTTATTATATGGGGGTGAGTCAGTAGAAAAGTGACAAATTTATCTAATAAATTTGTCACTTTTCTACTGACTCACCCCCATATATAGAACCAAGTAGATTGTAATATCTTGTATAACGTGCTAAGGGCAGTGTCATTAATCACCTGATTATTTTTTATCAGGGGCCCTCCCCCCCTCCCTCTTTCTCAATATATAAATAGTCAGGTTCTTATATATAATTTCAACTTTTTTTACCCCCCTCCCCCCCTAAAAAATCACCTGATTTTTGTTACTCCCCTAAGCAGGAGTTGAATAGAGAAGGTGAAATTCTTTGACAAGAAGCATAGAAAAATAGGTGTCTCTTGGGAAAGTATAGTGAAAAGACATTCTAAGGTTAAGAAATAAAACAGAGTCTAGTAGAGATACCTATAAGCTCTCTTAATGAAGAGTATATAAGAATTAGCATCATAGGTTAGGAGGCAATAAAAGAGTTAGAGAATATAGCAGAAAGAATAAGTTCATGGAAAACAATAAAAGCTTTTACAGATGGGTCACTAATGAACTTAGGAAATGAAGGAGCTCGAATGGAAATAAAATGGGTGGTACACAATATAGTAGATGCCAAATATCGCAAAGCAAGAAAACATTCTGCTACAGATTAGAAGAATGGCTCTCATCAACTCAAGCCAAGTTGGAAGCAATATAGTTTCTGCTTTTAATAGCCCCAGAAGGTGCGAAGGTGCAGATATATACAGATAGGCTTGTAGCAATATAGGCGATTAAGAAAACAAGAAAGTAAAAAAAATAAAAAGCTATCTTAAAATGCAGAATGCAAGTCTGCTATGGCAAATTATGTGAGTACAAGAAATCAAGAAATTAAGAGTAAAGTTACATAAAGTTAAAGGACACAGTGAAATCGCAGAGAATAAAGAAGCAGATAAACTTGTGAAGAATGGGGCCAAAAGTAGTATTGTTTTAAGTGTTAAGTAGCTCTGGACCAAAATCTAGCAAGTGGTTTCCTATTGGAAGAGCTTTATAATTGATAGCCCAATTAGGAAGTTCATGAGCCAAGTAGTATTAGCAATACAAGATGTAGAATGAGTGGGTTTTAAGAGATTTGAAGGAAGGAATTTTGAAAAAGAGGAGGATAATATAGATTGGAAGAAAACATAGCAGTTTATAGAAAAATACAAGGGGAGAAAATGCATAGATAAAAGGAGAAATAGAGAATGGTTTTTAGAACGAAGTACCTTAATGGCCTTTTGCTAACAATGGTAGAATTGAGAACAAGAAGGCCAGATCTATACAAAATGGACAGTATGCAACCTGTTAGCAGAAACCAGAAATGTTGGAACACTTGGTAAGATGTAAGAATTACCAGGGAATTTGGAAAATAATAGAAGAAGAGACATGTGAAGAAGTGAAGAAAATACTCCAAAAAGAGTCTAGCACACATATGGATATAGCAATACAGGAGCTAGAAAAAAGAATTTTCAGCAAAGAGAAAGAAAAAAGAAAGGTAACGAGAAGCCATTTAATTCAAGGTCTCATACTTCGGAGGTAGAAGAATAAGGTGAAAAGGCTAATGAAGGACAAACCAGAATAAGAAGGACTTTGAATATAATTGTTAAGACTGTTAGCATGAGATTTCGACAGCACATTTGGAACTTCAGGTGTAAATTCTAAAATAAATGGAAGAAAACAGAGGAAATAACCACCTTAGCGAAAAGAAAAGACTGAAGTAAGGGGAGTAACAAAAATCAGATGATTTTTTAGGGGGGAGAGTGGTAAAAAAAGTTAAAATTATATATAAGAACCTGACTATTTTATATTAAGGAAGAGAGGGGGTAGGCCTCTGATAAAAAATAATCAGGTAATTAATAATACTGCCCTAAACGACAGAATAAGAAGGCTAAAGGAAAAGAAAACAATGCTCTAAATAGTGAAAATAGGAAGGCTGCAGAACAGAGTCTAAAGAAAAAAGAAGAATGGAAAAACGAAGCAAGAAGATTAGCAGAGTCAAATGTAGACAATTTAATCAAAGAGGGAGCCAAACCAATTTGGTCTTCCTGGGTTAAATTCAAGTATTCAGACCCTACAGTATTTGGCAAAACTGATATGCCAAGCGATTGCTAGCTAATGACAGAAGCGAACATATTCTCAGTGAGTTGAGAATCCTAATCGAGATGAATAATTGCTAGACAGGTTACAAAGACCCTGAAATATACATAGATAGGTCAAGTAAGAGTTTGCTTATTTTTGAGAGTTTATGCAGATCTTTTCTATTTATAGTAAATTTTTTGCTTATTTTTGAAGTTTTTTGCAAATCTTTCCTTTTTAGTAACCCTATAATTAACCTGACCTATCTATGTATATTTTGGGGTTCTGGGTCGCACCTGGACATAAAGTTGGATAAGCTTTTTGTTAGAATAGAATCTTAATATATATAAAAACTTAGGTTTTTTATATAATAAAGTCTATAGACACAAAAGGCAGAATTGCTGAATTTAAAAAAATAATATCTTGTATAACAAAACTAAAGAAAAAATTAAAAAAAAACAAAGAATGTTTAAATAACAAAAATTTTATTATCGAAACTAACTTTATATTTCTAAGTAAAAGTTTTTAGCATTCAATTTTGTATATAATACAACTTCTATTTTAATATTACTGATTCTAACTCTAACCTTTAATAATAAACTTATTTATTTTTTTAAAACCAAATTTATAATAAGGTTATATTACTCCAAATAAAAATTAGTTAAAATCAAATTACAAATACATACTAGTGATACTTTATAATTCATGTTAATTTTAAAATAATATATGCTAATTTTAAAATGATTTAAAGATTTCAAATTGATATATATCAAATCATAATTGATAGAAAATTGCTATTTCTATTTTAGCTCTAACCCTTTCAACCTAGTCATGTGCAATGTAATACAAACAGAGATCATATAACTTTTGAATTCTTGTACTTTGATCAATAGTTAGATTATACAAAATTTTGGATATGTGATTTGTGCAACAATAATAACCAATTAAAATTTGAACTCAAAGTAGATTCAAATTAAACTACAAAATAAGCTACCAACGATTGACAATAGTTGCTACTATACATGAGGACGAAATTATTTTGGGTTCTAAAACCGAAATTAAAATTTGAAGATGAAATTGTTTTTGACCTATTTTACTTGAAAGACGAAATTATTTGATACTTTTTTAAATAGATAAAATTATAAGGAACATATTTATATAAATTTTATTTGCTCTTTTTTATAAAAAATTTTAATTTTCTCTAATAAAAACGAAATAGGCCTTTCTCAAAAATCAATTTTGGTAGCATCACTAGTTGCTACATAGTAAAGTTCAAATTCTACTATATAATTGCACTGGTCGAAATCAACAATATTACCCTAATATCATCTAAAAATCGCCTATAAAGATTGCAGGCCGATATGATGCAGATTAATAGGGGATCAAAATAGGCCGATAGGCTGCTAATTTAAGAAAATTTGTTGCATATCGGTTATAAATCGGTAAAAAATACTCATATATCCGTATGAAGATTAGTAAAATTATAAAGAAGATACAAGGCAGATATTTAGATTGATATTTTGGTGATAAATTCACGATTAGATAAATCATAAGAAGATATTGTATTGGCTATTTTACAAATTTTTTCATAATTTATACAATATTGTACTGATATATTGGTTATATTTTTTAATGATTATTTAGTCTTTAACATATCTTCTTTATTCTTTAGAATAATATTTGACCGATATTTGAATAATATTTGACCGATATTTGAATAATATTTGGCCGATATTGAATAATATTTGGCTGATATTGAATAATATTTGGCCGATATTGAATAATATTTGGCCGATAACTAGCGATTTTTAATATGATTAGTTATATATTTATAAAATTCATAGTAATCGGTTCCTAAAATTTAAAGTATATTTTACCGATATTATATTTCATCTTTTTATTATTAATAAAATATCGCCTTTGGTGATAGCAGACTGATAGGTTTTAGGTTTAAACTGAATATTTGAGTCTATAGTCTATCGGTCTGCTATCACCGAAGGCGATAGTTGATGATATTTGTATAATTTTGCTATTTAACTGTTTACTGATTACATTTATATACACATTGGCCGATTGGCTGATATTTATATTATTTTACTGATTATTTATTAAATTTTATTATATTCCGATAAAAACACTATTTTAAAATTAAAAAACACAATAACAGATAAATCTAACAAAAATCTAATTTATCGCCTTCTTTTCGATCTTTTCGCTTTCTTTTTATCATCTTTCTTTTTTTGCGACCCTTTTTTCCTTTTTTTACTTTCAACCCAACCTTCACCTTCATTGTCCTCATAATCTTCCAGTTTTCGTTTTCCTTTTTCCACTTTTTCACTAGCTTCTGCACTAACCATACTTTCACCTTCACTTTCATTTTCGTCCTCACCTCCATCCTCACCTCCATCGTCACCTCCATCGTCACCTCCATCCTCAGCTTCAACTCCTTCATCTCTAAATACTAACGCATCATCTTCTGATGGCAGTTTACTTGGTTTTTTGGAAGAGCCTCGGGCGAATTGTAATGTTATTTTTGCTGGTGGTACCGGTGTTGATGTTGAGGAGGCTGCTGACGTTGATGATGTTGGTGGTATTTTTGATATTAAGGCTTCTGCTGCTGCTATTGCTTCCGTTGATGATGATGGTTCATTTGTAGCTGTTGTTGTTTCTGATGTTTTAGGTGTTTTTTCTGATGTTATAGGTGTTTTTGATGATGTGGGTGTTGGCGGTTTTGATGATGTGGGTGTTGGCGGTTTTGATGATGTGGGTGTTGCCGGTTTTGAGTGTGTTACTGATCTGGATGTTGCTGATTTTGGTGTTGGTGCTTTTGAGGACACTGCTGATCTTCTAGGTTTTCTTCTTTCATATAATACAACTTTATCATCATCATCCACTCTTCCCCTTTTTACACCTGTTTCACTTGCTCGTTCTTCAGTTTCTGTCTCAGCCGTATGACTTCTCTTTCGTTTCTTGTGCCTATCCCCACCTTTCCTTTTCTTTTTTTTTCGTGAATCTTCTTGCCCACTTAATAGTTCGGGATCAAAGTCAGGATCCGGGATATTATATAGTTCTCGGGCTTCGGCGGATAATGCCCAACTTGGACAATCCGGTGGTGGTACATCTTCCCTATCAATCTTCTCACCATAATGGCGTGGAATCATTCTATTGTTCTTAGGCTGCAGCTGTTTCACAACCGGATCGATCCTTTTATGAAATAGCTGTTTCAACTAAATAATACGTATTGTATTAGGATGATACATTATTAATTTAATTGTAACTTAGCATTACTATAATATATTTGACTTACATGAGGTCCGCGCCACCATTTTTCCACGCATATTAATTTTTTTATTTTTTGCCCATCCCTCCCGCCCCTTTCAGTCGCTTCCTCATCTGTCACCCATTCTTCCGCAGAATGATAAGCGTTTCCACCTTGACTTGTCGTAAACCGCTCCAAATCTTCCCGTGGGTACAGACCAATACCCTTATTTCCAGCACTCATCAAGAATGATAATGCCTTACGCCTCCTTCTTCTTTTCTAAATTATTTTATAAAAATGAATAAAAATGATAAATTAAAAAATTTATATGAAACAAAGAAAAAAAATTGTTATTACCTCGTTCACCTTACTGTTTTTCCCAATGCGTGCACGATTGTATGCTTTTAGGGCTGGATCCGAGTTTATTGCTGAAGTACGCCTCTGCGTCTTGTGATATGATTTCAATATAGTTTCGATAGCACCCGAATGTTGTTTGTATCCGGGCAAATTTTTTATTATTGATGGGATTAAATTGTTCCGGATATTCTTTGTTTGCGAAGACCAATTTTTGTTAGGATCCGGTTTTTGGGCCGATAGCTTTCCGCCTTCTATCAAGATTTTAATTTCGGCCTGCAAAAAAAATAATATAAAATAAAAATTAAAAATATAAAGTAAATCTATTCATAAAAGACATGAGAAGGCAATAATATATTTACCCGAAGATGGGACGATTGCTCTCTTGTTAGTGGTCTCGGAGGACGATTACTCTCAGAACTGCTACTACTGCTACTGCTGCTGCTGCTACTGCTACTGCTGCTGCTGCTGCTGGAACGACTACTGCTTCTGCTACTGATACTTCCTCTCCTTGATCTTCCTCTCTCATCATCACTACTAGTAGTGCCTGCACTACTAGAACTAGAGCTTTCTGGTGGTTCAGGTTCTATTTGCTTCCTCTTCCCCTTGCCTTGAACAGCGGCGATTGCTCCCGCAATCGCTGCAGCGATCACCTTTGCGTCTACTAAAAATATAAAGTTAATAATTAATTGATTATTAATAAATTACTATATCGGCTTATCGAAATCTTACATTTTTGCTTCTTATGTTTGCGTGCTCTTTTCTTCGCCATCTTGCTGCTTTCAGCCTTGGGAAGTTGCTTTTCTTTTTTTCCCATTGTACATTGAAATCGAAAAAATTAATGAGAAAAAATTTTAAGGTAAAAAAAAGGTGAAAGAGGATTGATTTAGTTGCGAAAAGTAATTTTAGGATGAGATATTGAATTGAAATCGACAACGAAATTTTCTAGGAAAGATACCATCCTTTTTATAAGTTCGATAGCTATATGGTAATTATCTTCTATTATCTGTATTATCTGTCTTATGTCTCCTGATAATTAAAATTTATTAATAAAGCTGCATATAATATTAATTTACCTTTCGCTGAAAATAAATTATATTAATATCGCTATAATATCATTTAAAAATTACTTCATTAGGAAGATATACGAACGAACTTAATAATTACTCGATCTGAAGTTCTTATGTACTCGAATAAAAATAAATTAAAATATAATATTAATATCGTTATAATATCATTTAAAAAATTACTTCATTAGGAAGATATGCGAAAGAATAATCAATAACCAAATTATCACATATTCTGCATTATTCCTTGGAATTCTTCTGTACTCAAATAAAAAAATTGAACATTATATATATATTAAATTAATATCACTTAAATATCATTAAATAAATAACAATTACATTAAAATAATGTACCTTTTGCTTGGACAATGCACCAATCTGATTGTCACATGATTATCAGGGTTCGGTATTGTTTGCATTCTAATGCATGATTATAAATGTTTGTCATTGTTTTCTGTATTAGGATAAAATTTTAATGTTGCATGCATTATATACGTACGTAGTATAATTCTATAATATATTTAGGTAAAAGACAAATGCATTAATTTTTGACTAGAAAGATACGCAAAGGAAAATAATTTTACCTTTTTCTAGGAAGATACGCGAATAGTTTTAGTTAGACAAAATAATCAAAAATTGGTACTATTTTTTCAAAAAAAAAAGATTTCATTTGAAAAGATATGTTCATTATAGCAATGATATGAGTGAAAAACTTGGTATATACATTTTGTAGAATATCGGCTCTTGTGATTAAGTTTATTTTTCCTTGTTATGGTTATAACACGTTTATCTTTAACTTTCCGAAGAGTTTTGTTTCATTTGAAATTTTTATACGGTCTAAGTTGTAAGTATTCTAAGAATTCTATTTACATCTTCTACTGTTCGTATATAAAAGTTTACTTTGTTAAATGTTTCGTATTTATCTTGACGCAACCTTTAAGTTTTTCAACTGTTTTTCTCTTGAGAAGATATTTAGTGAACAGTTAATATTAGAAGAATTCTATGCGTATCATCGATAGTCTTTCTGTACTCATAATATTACTATATTTGTATAATGCTTTTTATAATATTGTACGAAGAAATTTGTGTTTTATTGTTTTTTTAAGAAATTGACATGTTCCAGGAAGAAAAAAATAAACGTGTTCTGAAGAGAATTGATTGAATGAATCGTTTCCATGTTTTATTTATACTGTATTATATATTACAAGGAAAATTAATTCCGATGATTTAATTAGTGATAGGTAATTTAAATCTATGATATGCATAAATTCTTGAATTTTTATATATATAGGGCCGATTTATTTCGAAAAAGTATTTAAGACGTCGATTGCAGCATAAATTTTCTTGCAAAAATCTTGCAAAAAAATCAATACGCATTTTACCCAATATAAAAACCATAATAGTAAAATAATAATGTCGTCATCCGAAGAGAGTTCAGGAAAATATGTACGCAAAACAAAAAAAGTAGTATGTAAGTGCCCGAAATGTCAAGGGAAATATGTCGATCCACGAACACAGCAATCCCATATGGCCTTAACCGAAATTGGTCAATCTAGTAGGATCACCAAGCAATCGTCCACGGCAAAGTATAAACATAGA
>QKWP01001007.1:80928-129705 GCA_003550325.1 Gigaspora rosea
TTTTTTTCGTTTTTTTTTATTTTTTTTAATTATTTTTTTTTTTTTTTTTTAATTTTTTTAATTTTATTTTTTTTATTCGATTTTTTTTTAACGTTATTTATTTATTTTTTATTTTATTTTTTTTCTTAAAAAAATTAGGCAATAGGTCTTATATGTGAATCGAATGGGATTGAAAAAGTATGAAGTATGCGTTGGGCTACATGATAGAAATTAGTAAATATAAGGAAAACCAAAATCTAAAAAAGGGCGAGTATTTGGGAGTTTGAAAAGATGAAAAGGACGGAAAAGTTTATGTTGAGATTAGCATTTGGAGGAAAAACAAGAAAAAAGCGTTAGAATTAGCCAAAAAAGCAACGCATAATTATCCGACGGTTTAATTTTTCTTTTTTTATCTTTTATTATTTTAATTAATTTTTTTATTTAATATTTCTTTATAATTTATTATTTTTTTGATTTATTTGTTTCATTTTTATTTTACTTTATTAATTTATTTAATTTTTTAATTTTAGCACGTTCACTAACGGAATCAAGTTAGCGTGGGAAGAAGATATCGATAACAATAATAAATATGTATGCACATACATATATAAATCCTCGGTTAGGAAATAATATCGTGACAGTGAAAAAAACAAGTTTTCAAGTAACGCTTGTTATTTTCCCACCGGGAAAATAATAAGCATTACTGGAAACTTGTTTATTTACTATTGTATGGATTTGAGAGGTTGCTTATTTTCGGAATAAAAAAAATTACTATTGTTTTCAGCGTGAAAACATGAGGTAGCTTATTTTCGGGTATTAGAAGTTTTTACGTTTTTTGCTCAAAACCAAGGGGGTTGCTTATTTTTGGAGTAGCTTATTTTCGAGAATCTACAGTAAACAATTATTAAATTAAAAAACCTATTTTTAAATTAATAGTTTATAATCTAAATTATATTTCTAAAAGAGGATTTCTTTTATTTTTTTAAAAAAAAAATCAGTAGTCTTGCCACAACTTTATTTTACTTTTGTAAATTTTAAAATATACTATTTTATCTTACAAAGTTTGTTATTTTTGGCACTAATACTAAAGTGTGACCCATCCGGTTGTCTTAAAGATACCTAAGTGTGACCTGCTATAACAAACTTTTCCTCACTAGATTTCTTTCTTTCAATAAAGAAGAACCAGCTAGATCTACAATCAGGGTTTGCGCCTGTCAAAACTGCCATCTATTTTGTATTCCAGCTCGCATGAACCCCTTGTCCAATTCATGCGTATACTTCTTCCTTCGCAGTACTTAGAATTTCTGTCCAGCTCCGTCTCGGCCTTCTATTTTTTACTACCAATTCTTCTTTTCCTGTCTCCTCATCCGGGTTATCACTTCTTTTCTTTTTCTCTTCCAGTTTTCTTTTCTTTTTTCTCTCTTCTTGGTCCCTTTTCTTTTCTGCCCTTGAGTGATTCCACAGTCTTTTTCCTATTTGTTAACTATTGAATAGCATTCTTTCCATATTTCTCTCTGGAAGACAGTCAACCATTTATCGAGAAAAGCCATAGCTACGTCTCAGGCCTTATTTTTAGAAAGGTTCATTCTTTCTAAAGATGATCCTATATCATCCGCCAGAAACCCTCTTGATCACTCTATATGCCGATTCTTATATTCATTCATCTCCCTGGGTATGAAAACTTCTCTTAGCCGGTCTAGGCCTAAAACTATCTCATCCTTATGTCTTAACTCTTCCTTAATACTGTCCAGGATTTCTTCTTCCTTTTTTGTCCATACCTCTATATAATATGGGCATGTAGATAAATGCTCAAAAAATTCTTTTTCTTCTTTGCATTTCCTGCACTGAACATCTTGATACAACTCTGGGTGTGTATTTGTCGTTTCATTAGAGTCGGCAACAGCTTATTTATGCACTTTATACGAAAACTCCATGTGCTATTTTCTTTTCTACTCTCGCCCTGTAGCTTACTATGCTTCTTCATCAGTGCAAAAAAGTGTTTCCAGTTCTTTTGGTTCACTCGCTTCTGATGAATCTCATCATAGGTTCCTTGATTGAATGTCCACTCTGCTCTAGCAGCCGTTGTTAATATCTTTATTATAAATTCTCTCAGAGAGCATTCTATCTCTAACCCGTTCCAGACTGGCCGGAAGACCATATTTTCTGTCATAACCCGTTTGACTCCTGTTGGGGCACCTACTTCTCCTCTTTCTTTTGCTATTCGATCTGCTTTTCCATTCTGTTCGTCACCTGCATGTGCCTTCACCTTCTCAAGCACCATCTCTATTTCCTTGCTCTGTACTACTACTTTTATTGCCGCTAGTATCATAGGGTTATTTATTTTCATCCATTCTCGTGTTCTGGGCCTACCAATAACCTTTTTAACTAAAATTATCGTAGCACTATTATCGGACCTAATAATAACCTACTTTTTGGTGGTGCCATTAGAAAAGCTTCTAAAATTGCTATTAGCTCTGGTCGTGTGGATGAAATCCAGTTCTGAATTCTGCCTTTGGTATCTCTTACAACCTTTCCTTCTCTATTTATTTGTACAACTCCATATCCTAATACTTTTCTATTATCTACTACTCTACAAGACCTATCTGTATAAAACCACAAAATATCTTCTTCCCGATTTTCACACAGTGCTTCCTTCAGTTCCCGTCTTTTTTCTTGCCCTTCTATTATCCTATCTATTAGTTCTAAGCTAGGTTCTTCGATTACTACTCTTATCTCCTCCTTTTTACTCCGCAGACTTCTAACTTGCTCCGGTAAAATACTAATTCCCTCTTCTCGTTCTATAAAGTAATCTGGCTCCAATTCTAGATTCAGTTCTCCTTTTGTAAATTTCACCCATGGTAATATATCTATTAGTTTTTCTGTTCTTGTTCTTTTAACTCCATTACTCGACTTTTCTTGGAGCACTTTGTTAGAACTTCTCTCTTCCGTCTGATTCTTGCTTTTACCATTACTTTCATAGCAGATAATATCTGTGAAATATGTCCTTTTTGTTGTTACTCAACCAATAGTTGGCTGGTTTTCTTTATTTTCATCCACTATTACCCATTCTCGTTTGCTTTTTTTTTTGAAATTGGCTTGCTTTGCGGCTTCAGGGCTAAACCATTTGGTTCATGTGTCTTAAACGCCTCTTTTACCTTACAGTATGGATATTTGCCAAAGTAATGTTTTCTATTGATTGAAACCAGGTTGCTTTTTTCCCACTTGATCATTGATTGGACAATTTTTAATCTGCTGCCAAGTTACCAGTCTATCCCCCATTGGGTCTAGCAACTGGTTCATGTACCATACATCTCTTCTTCTGAGCTTCTCCCAATTTTTCAATCTATCATATTCTATCAATACTTCTATAATTGTTTTAGATTCTCTATCCGGCTCTTGGAAGAACCACCATTCATTATAATTATATTCCGATCTCACTTCTATATCCAACTCCTTTGCCAATTTCAGGATTCTTGCATTAAGATTATATTTGAACTTCGTAATTCCTAACCAGCTCTGGTCAAGTGTCCATATTGGTTTGGGGCTACATATTTCCTGTTGTGCCTTTTTAAGCCTCAACCTTGTCGACTGGCCAAGTACTCCTGTATCATTAATTCTAATTACCCATTCTGCCAGCATTTGTTCCATATGTCTTTGCCAAAGACTTTTGATACCCAGGAGTTCCTTATAGTTTGTTATACTATTGGCAGCCGTTGACGCGATATCTGCTTTCCACTTAGCTAATCTAAGAACTGGTTAATGAACTTTGTCACATGTTCTTTTATCTAGGAGACAGATTAGTGCTCTATACTCCAACTGTGGTAGCAGTACCTTATTATTTAGGTATTTTATTTGGCCTATTGATATTTGTTTATTTTTAACCAGGCTTGTAAATATGAATGTTTCTCTCTTGAGTTTGTTTATACACTGCTTATAAATGTCTTTCGCTGTGATCCAAACTCCAAGAAAACGAGCTACCTTCTCTGCTTCTAATGCCCTAACCTCTGCTCTTTCTCTTCCTAACTTTACTGTTTATTGGCTCGGTGTCACCCTCGAATTTACTACAACCATCTCCAATTTCTTTGGGTTTATGTCTATATCATTTATACAATAGAACTCATTTGCTTTGTCTAATATATCTTGCAGATCACTTTGTGTACTCGCTATGAATGTTGTATCATCTGCAAATGCTAGGCAGCTTATATTAAGACCCCTTTCTTTTCCAAACGGCATTAAAAACTTAGAAGGTTTTTGTATGTCCATGCTATACCCTTTCTTTAGAGCTTGTATTCTGCACAACAACGGATCGTAAATTATTCTCCATACAAGAGGTGAAATCACCTCCCCTTGGTCAATCCCATTCTCCGCTTGAAACCTTCTGACAAGCCGAACTTCGTGATAACTCTAACAGAGGATTTCTTTTATTTTTATTTTTAACAATGTTATAATAGTTTAAACTTTGTTTATTTTATATCTAAATTAAAAAAATTGGAGTCTAAACTATATGTATTTTTTGTATTACATTATTTGAACCAATTAAAATCAAGTATTTTCTAAATTTGGTACTTTTTTTAGTAAAAAGTTGGTATTTTATACTGTCATTACTTAAATTTGGTGCTTTTTCTAATTAATAATAAAATAAAAAGTGGAGATCTTAAGCTGTCCCACACTATAGATTTTTGAACTTGGACTTATAATTTTTGAATAAAGAACAATCAATAAAAAGCAAGCTGTGAATCTCAAAGAGAAGCATCAGGTTTCTATTATTACAATTTGCATTTTAATATCACTTATTGAAGTTATATGAATTTTTTTGATGACTATGTGAGCTATACTAATAGAAAATCTCCACAATAACTTATTAATACTAAAATTTAGTTGGTTAATACAGTAATATTATTTCTTCTGCAAAACTTTATGTATTGCCGTATTGCATAGTAATTCATTTCGAGTCAAAAGATGTTTATAATAGTTGATTTACAATACATATATCAGTATGGGTAAAAAAACTCTTTCCCGTACACCCCTGAAAATCGCAAAACACAACAAACGGAAAAAAATCTTATCGTGGAAAAGAGTATTCTTCGCATAATAACTAAGCTTAATTAAGTATTAACTAGACAAAATTGTCTGGGCTTCCCTTCACAACGTCCAATATAAAGCGAAGTCGAAGTCGAACCACCTGTACGCCTTCTCCTGCTTTAAAACCGTTGCTGACTATGTCGGCAACACAAGATTCTAGTATCACCAACATGGACACTCAAGAAGAGGATGATAACCGTACTTCTATGGAAATAGATAACTACAATATGGAACAAGCAACAAAAAAATCTAAAGCTGAGACTTCATCACTCGTTGCAGTACAGCCAGGAACCCCTCCCCCCAATAAGTGTCGAAAAAAATTCGGATGTTTCTGGAGAATCTGTGTTGACCCCGAAAAATTCACCCATGACGTCAATTCATCTGCCGATCAAAACAAACCCTACAAACTTCCCAGGACCCGCATCAGTACCCATCACATTTTCCCACGATAACCCCTATGTGTGTCACGAGGCCATAACAACAACCCAAACCGATTAACCGACCGTGGGAACACAGGCCCTGAGCCAACAACCGGAATCAAATACCTCAATCGACCTAACGACCTCAACAACCTCACAGAACGACCCACCCCAACATGTGTTCACCGAAAAAGACTTCTTCGACTTCGATATCGATACTGTTGAAATCAACAAATGACGTCCACAGGCTGACCCTATGAATAAACAACAGGACATAGATATGGAGATTGTCTCAGATTCTACTATCGATTCGGACCACCTAGAAACGACATCTTCAAAGCCTAATGATATACACAAACTAGAACCAAATACAACCCCTAGGCTCACCTACAGTGCGGTAGCATCTGGAAAAAAAGTTTCTTCTACTAACCGGAAAGTCGACCGAGGAAGCTTAAACGAATGGAAAGAACAAGTGCAGAACGAATTACGAAACCAAAAGCAAGCCCAGAGGCTTGATAACTTCAATGAAGAAATCTGGAACATAGATAAAATCACAAAGATTCTACATTCAAAGGAAAATCTCACAGAATTCACGAGATACAAACTGGACACTATACCAACTGATATCCGAATTCCCACAGCTATTAACGCGAAAATTCACCATAAGGATAACGCATTTTTTTGTTCTTTTACCAGGACAACCGCAGCCTAAGCCCCCCACCAAATTGAATTTACCACTCTCTTGAGCAAGGCTACAGACCGATACAAAAGACTACATAATATACCCATGACCAACAAAACTAACTGTGACCAAATTTTTTTCGGCCTCCGTCAAAAGATTGCAATTGACTACTTGAAAAACCTAGACTTTCTTGAATTAAATGGCCACGAAATTACCAGCTAGTTGTTTTACCTGTGGGGCTTTGGCAAACTAGAGAAATATGTTGACTTCGGGGTAGCCCGTGCAATGATAAGTAGCGTTATTAATGAAGCAATTACTCCTCTTCCTGACAAACCAGAAAATATTCCCGAAGATATTCGTATGATTCTACCCTTCCAATTACCAATAGATGACCACCACAATATGCGACAAATAGTCAGCACACTCCGTCTAATTTTCTTATTCCAACGCCTTCTGGAATCCTACTTTTTGCACACATGCATAACGTTACCCGCCTACCCCGCAAACTTAACCTCTGAAATAACTAACCACTTTCCAATTACCGATTATGACGAACTTCGCTCCCTCTCGGAATACTGTAGAGAATTGCGCAAATACTACATATTCAAAGAATTACCACCCTTATATTTTGACTTACCTGCAGTTGAGACTAAACCTCATCTTCGGGTAACTCCACAAGAACTAAATAAAGAAATCTGACACCTGTTCCCCTTTGTAGCCAAGAATGAAACTGAATTCAAACGACATATTGAAATCCTAAAAGAATACTATTACTTTAAAAGACTTCCGAATGACTATATTCGTCAAAGGCGTCACTTGCCGAAAAAGCCAACGGAACTAAAACTAAACAAATACTCTTTTCCCCTCACTGACCTGCCTACGGTACAAAAATTCATTGCCAAAATGGAAGACAAATACTATATTCCCGAACCACTCCCGACCGAGTACTCAGAAATTAATTTCACGAAAAAACCCGAACTCCCATGGGACTTTAGAAAAATCCAACAAATCAAACTGAATATACCTATCACAGACCCTAGGGAATTGGTAACGACTGCTAGGAAACTACGAAAATTCTACTTCTTCCGTCAAATACCACAAACATGAATTAGAATCCCCAAAAAGGAATAACACCAATCTCTCAATAACAAACCAAAATTACCCGCTGACCTCCATTCACTAAAGGAATTAATTGCTGATACAATACCTGATTTATCCATCGACCTACCAATAACTGACTATGAGAAAGTGATCACTACAGTAGACATACTCCGTGAATACTTTGACTTCTGTACTACTCCACCTTACTTATTCGAACTACTCGACCGACCGAAACCCGAATGGGACCTATACGATTATGATGATGTCTAGGGAAACTATTGAAACCCAAACACTAGCACAACCGCTCGACATTAATCTATCACACATTATAACAAATGAACCAATACCCGACCACACTCTACCACTAACTATCACAAATGAATTCACGTTTCTAATTAAGGACGGAATAAACATCGCCACACACAACATCAGAGGACTGACAAGACTAGAAAAAGCACAAAGTTGGATCGAATACTGTGCCGAATCCAACCTACACATCATATCCCTAACAGAGACCAAACTCACAGACTCACGTACCCTAAACCTCACTAACCCCTTATACTTCTTTTACTCTTCCAACTTAAAACCATACACAGCCAAGCAAAAGGACTCCAGTCTCGGCACAACACTAATGATCTGTAACCAGCTACAACCGTACATTCACAATATCCGCACCCTACCTGGCACTGCCATATACATAGACTTCTACTTTCCCGCCAACAAAACCCGCATCATCTCCATCTATTTACTATCAAGTTCAAATCATCCCTATCTCAACAAACACACTCAAGAAAAAATCTTCACCTGGTTTCTAGAAGCAAAGAACAGGAACTGGAATATAATTTTACTAGAAGACTTAAACGCAAATCAGTTTAGAGACAAGAAATTCCCACTCTTCAACAACCTAAACTCTGTTAATGCCACCAGCCTGTTATCATTTTATAACATTACAACACCTACATGGAAAGGACCCAACTCAACGAGTCAAATCGACGACTTATGGTATAACTCTGATTTAATCACGAACATGGATAATCCCACAATCACTGACACCAGCTACATCACTGGAAGTGATCATAATATTATCTCCACCACATGGCACATCAATATAACAAAACAAAAAAATTATCAAAACAAAAAACGCAAACGGAAAATATATCAGTACACGAAAATAGCTACAAAAGACTGGGATGAATTTGCAACAGAAATTGATAAAAGAATCAAACAAGAACTACCACAGCAGGAAACAGAATGGGATGCAAAAGAATTAGACAAATGTTGAAACATCTGGACCGCCCTGGTCAAGAATACAATGAATAAACTTATCCCCTTCACCTTCACAACTCCTAAGAACTTCTATGCTCTATCCCTTAAAGCCACCCACTTACACCTTGTATTAAAATCAATGAACAAATGTCTTAGACTCCTGACTACACAACCCTCACCTGAATCACTCGACTGATGTAATAAATTACTCTCCACGGCAGCTGAACTTTCAAACACCGAAATCACCACTCTTACACTAGTTGACCTAGACTCACTCCTTCCACAAATGATCCAACAACTTAAGCAAATTAAACATACTATTTGGACTGCCTGCAACTTGAAAAACTACAAGAACAAAACGACAAAATAAACTTCTATGTTAATCGTCGCTACAATGACTTTAAAGATAACACTTCCCGAATGTTAGACAGTATCTTAAAACGAAGATCAGACCCAGTTAGGACAGATAGAATAATTCTCTCTAACCAAATACTAACCGAAAAACAAGAAGTCCTAGAACACATACGCACACACTTCGAAAACTGGACTAAAGCCAACCCACCCAATGAAGAATTAAAAAAGGACTGGGAAGAAGCCTATCTCCCCTTAGCGAACATAGACCCCTCCATATATAAACCACTAACTCTACCCATCTCTCTTGGTGAAATCCAATCCACAATCGACAGCACACCTAAAAATAAGGCTACTGGACCTTCAGCAATTCCAAACAAAATCTTACAACATCTCCCTGTTGCCGCAATAAAGATACTTCAAAAGATCTTCAACAGCTGCCTAAAACTAAACCGTACACCGAAACAATGGCTCTGAGCAAACATATGGCCCATACCCAAAAAACCCAAATACAACTACGACCTCAATACCACTAGACCCATCACTCTCATCGACCACACTAGAAAAATTTTTACTAAAATACTAAACAACTGAATGACCAAAATTATAATGCGCTACGAAATATTATCACCAATGAACTTTGTCGCATTTCCCTTCCAATCGACCATTCAACCTGTATCTCAACTAACACATATTTTAGAGGATACTATTACTAATAACAAAGAAATCTGGGCCCTTTCCCAGGACATGTCCAAGGCATTCGACTCTGTCAATGTCAATACACTGGGAAACGCCCTCCACAGAATTAAGATCCCTCAAAACATAATTAATCTCCTCACCCACCTACTAACCAATCGCACAAATCAAGTAATTACAGAATGAGGCTTCACCCCACCATACGCTGTACTAGATGGAATTGACCAGGGCGAAAATTTCTCACCGCTACTATGGAAAATATACTATGATCCACTTATCACTACCATAAATAAACACTTCCACAGCTATTCATCCACAATCCCATCCCAGCCTCCCAAACCAATCCATACCTCCATCATGGCTTACATGGATGGCTCCCTCTGGATTGCCCCCAATAAACAAACCCTGATGGACATCTTGTCTACCACCTCAAGCTTTTACAAACTTAATAACATTAAAGTCAACCCCACAAAATCATTTTTAATATCCAACTCCTCAACTCCCACACCCAACATCAATTTCGACAATACGATAATCACCGCTCTACCACTCAACACCCCCTTGAAATACTTAGGTGCATGGTTTACAACAGGAAAAACACACACACACATACAAAAATTAATTATGGCTGAAATTACCACGAACTTGAAAAAACTCCAATTCGCATGCATAACGGAAAAACAAGCCATCTACATATACAATCATATCATCCTACCTCGCTTTCAATACCGTATCCTCTCCTCTTACCTGAATCCCTCACAGCTAAAACTGATTAACCAATTTATAATCAAGATTGTATGACAGAAAGCGAAGATTGCTAGAAGCTTACCAAACTCCTTTTTACACTGTACAAACATTTACGCTCTTACAGACATATCGCAAGCACAACTATCCACCCTTACCTCTAACCTTCAAAAAGGCACATACTAATGAATCCATCCTGGAATAATGGTCTGCCCTTTCACATTCAAAATATCTCACACATACTTGTCAAGCCCTCTGGGCAACACACAAACTCAATATAAAATTCCTAAGACCACTAAATAACTGGCCCATCACAACTAACCTACTAGGCACCTCGATCAACCCAATTCTTTTGTCCCACTACAAATGCACACACTTAAAAGAAACCTTGAACTCACACGGGATTTCCTNCACGTAGTAAGAAAAATACAAGGTCGTGAAGGAGGTCAAAGCGAACAGTACCACGGTTTAAGTCAAAAGCTTGCTGAGAGTTTGATTTTTTTTTTAGAGATCAACAATCTGCCAATCGCGATTATCGTTTCATCCGGCCAATAAAAATTTTTCTCTCGATTACATGATTCTGCACCGCTTTAGCTGTCCCCCCAAAAAACCCAAATACAACTACGACCTCAATACCACTAGACCCATCACTCTCATCGACCACACTAGAAAAATTTTCACTAAAATACTAAACAACCGAATGACCAAAATTATAATGCGCTACGAAATATTATCACCAATGAACTTTGCCGCATTTCCCTTCCAATCGACCACCCAACCTGTATCTCAACTAACACATATTTTAGAGAATGCTATTACTAATAACAAAGAAATCTGGGCCCTTTCCCAGGACATGTCCAAGGCATTCGACTCTGTCAATGTCAATACACTGGGAAACACCCTCTACAGAATTAAGATCCCTCAAAACATAATTGATCTCCTCACCCACCTACTAACCAATCGCACAAATCAAGTAATTACAGAACGAAGCTTCACCTCACCATACGCTGTACCAGATGGAATTGACCAGGGCGAAACTTTCTTACCGCTACTATGGAAAATATACTACGATCCACTTATTACTACCATAAATAAACACTTCCACAGCTATTCATCCGCAATCCCATTCCAGCCTCCCAAACCAATTCACACCTCCATCATGGCTTACATAGACGACTCCCTCTGGATTTCCTCCAATAAACAAACCCTGATGGACATTTTGTCTACCACCTCAAGCTTTTACAAACTTAATAACATCAAAGTCAACCCCACAAAATCATTCTTAATATCCAACTCCTCAACTCCTACACCCAACATCAATTTCGACAATACGATAATCACCGCTCTACCGCTCAACACCCCTTGAAATACTTAGGTGCATGGTTTACAACAGGAAAAACACACATACACATACAAAAATTAATTATAGCTGAAATTACCACGAACTTGAAAAAACTCCAATTCGCACGCATAACGGAAAAACAAGCCATCTACATATACAATCATGTCATTCTACCTCGCTTTCAATACCGTATCCTCTCCTTTTACCTGAATCCCTCACAGCTAAAACTGATTAACCAATTTATAATCAAGATCGTACGACAGAAAGCGAAGATTGCTAGAAGCTTACCAAACTCCTTTTTACACTGTACAAACATTTATGCTCTCACAAACATATCGCAAGCACAACTATCCACCCTTACCTCTAACCTCCAAAAAGGCCTAAACCACCCGGATTTTGACAAGTCCTATCTTAAGATAAGACTCCAACAAATTCAAAACTCGGTACACACTAATGAATCCATCCTGGAAGAATGGCCTACCCTTCCACATTCACAATATCTCACACATACCTGTCAAGCCCTCTGGGCTACACACAAACTCAATATAAAATTCCTAAGACCACTAAATAACTGGCCCATCACAACTAACCTACTAGGCACCTCGATTAACCCAATTCTCTTGTCCCACCACAAATGCACACACTTAAAAGAAACCTTGAACTTCACACGGGATTTCCTGCATTGAGCAATTTATGGACTTTAGAAACCAAAAACTGATAGAATGGAACAACTTTCACCACAATATTAAGAAAATCCCTCGAGGCAGAATCCCAAAATGGTTCTGACTCATTCAAGATCTAATCACCTCTCATGCAACTCCCACACTCAACATTACAAAATTCAACACCTTCAGCTCTTCCAAATGGACCCCCGATAAGAAAGGGTGGATAATTACCTCTAGTGGAGAAATCGCAAAAATATCTAACCAAAATACCAACACTAATACACTAAAAGCCAGATATTACAATACTTCTAGTAATATGAAATCTGTCAAACCCTGTCCCGGATGTGAACTAAAAAACAAAAAACTAAGAACCTCCCGCTAATACTTTACTGTCGACAAACACTTCATACACAACCTCCAAATAGACTGCAAACTCCACATACACGCGAATATTAACGATATAATATACGGCCTTCGACACCTCTCCCCTCCAATCCCAGCTACCTCACTTGACGAATCATTACCTAGACCCCTCTTAGCCTTCCAAAAACCACCTATAGGAAAATGGGAATCACTCGTATCCTCCAATTTCAAGAAGAAATCAATCTCGATGAACATCACAATCAACAAAAACAACAAACAGACTAACGACAAAAAAATAATAGCCTCTTGCATATTACAACACAGTGGATCCACAATTAGCATCTTTAATAAATACTGGCCATCCAAAACAAATGCACTACTAACACTACTTACCTTCATTTCCACTACGATAGACAATACAGCCAAATTGAATATAACAACCAATAACCTACCATTCAAAAACCTGATAGAACACACAATAGATATACATCGCACCTCACATCTAAAACTCGACCGATCAGACTTCCCACACTTACAACACACACTAATATCAATACTAATGGAAAGGAAACTAGAAATTTAATATAACCCAGACCTCAAAATCTCAGACCAAATACCCCAAAAACAAAAAAAAAAAACCACCAAAAAATACAAAAAAAACAAATTAAAAAAAAAAAAAAAAAAAAAACCAAAAATAAAAAAAATAAAAAAAAAAAAAAAGGAAAAAAAAAAAAAAAAAAAAAAATAAATAGAAAAAACAAAAAAAAAAACAAAAAAAGGAAAAATAAAAAGAAAAAAATAAAAAGGAAAAAAACCAAAAAAAAAAAAAAAATAAAAAAAAAACAAAAAAAAAAAAAAAAAAACCCAAACAAAACAAAAAAAAAAAAATTAAAAAAAAAATAAAAAACAAAAAAAATCCAAACCAAAATAAAATAAAACAACAAAAACCCAAAAAAAAAACAAAACAAATTTAAACAAAAAAATAAAAAAACAAAAAAAAAAAAAACCAAAAAAAAAACAAAAATTACAAACAAATTAAATTAAAAAAAAAAAATAAAAAAAAAATAAATAAAAAAAAAAAAAAAAAAAAAATAAAAAAAAAAAAACCCGAAGAATTCATCTCTAACTATACATTCCTAAACATCAACAAGAACATTCCTATTGGTATCATAACAGAACGTACTCTCGCTACCTTCAAGTCTCGCCACAACAAAAGGAAACTCTCCCCACTACTGCACCACAGAATAGCGGAATTCATATACAAAGAGATTTGGATACCCTCCAGAATGTCTCAACATTCAGAGACAGTCCCTACTCCCCCTCCATTAACACCACCAACCATGATCAAAACCCTTCCACCCACACCACTCTTTATTAAACAAAAGATCAATAAATTCATTCTCACCAATAACTTTTCTACAAACAACATCCTTTCCAAAAACTAGAGGTCTACGGCCATTCTAGTAAAGAATAAGGTCGAGAGTAAACCCTAGCTCTTACCTCAACTTCCCTTTAGATTAGTAATTCCTACATGTAATCAAATATGTACAATCTACAAAATCTTAATAAAGAATTAGAGGATAGACCTCTCTTTTAAAAAAAAAAAAAAAAAATATATATATATATATATCAGTATGGGTTTCTTTATAAATTCTTGATAATTTGCTTTACCTTTTTTGATTTGATTTTTGATCAGACTAAAAATCTATGAAACTTTATCAGCTTAAAAAACCAAAGTAGAGATTCAGTGGTAATTAAAGATGCAGACATTTAAAAATATGAAGGTAACTACCTTACTAAAAATATAACGGCAATACGACATATTTGCCGTATATAGTGTATATGTAGTATAAGTGCCATGTATCGTATAAATGCCATATGCTAAATAAGTATAAGTTTCATATTACGGTTTGCAAAGTAGTGGTGTATGCTACAAAACGAGCATAATACTCGCTTTATACTCAGTTGTGACCTCAGCAAACATATACATATGTTGAACCCTAACTCTGGACCAGTTCTTTATATAATTTTATTATATATAATTTATTACAAATAATTAATTTACATTATATTATATTTAATACTTGTCATAATTCAAAAAATTCATTGAAAAGACTCATTATTAGTATGTACACACCCTGAGACTAATGAACTATATTATATTTTAAGCCAACCACGACGATGGCATGCAAAATACACAAGTTACGGCATACAACACAGGTCACATAAATCACTGCATATTATACCTATTACGACTCATGGCATACTGTTAAATTAATAGCTAGTTACAGTTACAGTATCAAAAAGTCCAATTGACATGACTCCGAAAAACCATAAATATCAAAAGCCAACGTAAATGTAAGCTTATGCTCGATAAAACTGATGCGATACATGAAAATCTAAATTTCTAGTTTATTTTCAATACTTAGATTAATAACTGCCTTCATACTTATGAACTAAAAATAAAACATAAGATGAAATTAAATAAATATTCAGGAATTATTACTTACAATGATAAGTATTCTCACTAAAAAAAAAAAGAATTATTTAATATTTATGGTTCGAATAGCGCGTATACCTTTTACAATTAACGTGATTCGATCCCATTTACATGATTGTGATGCGTATGGCAATCTAACATAACAAAAAAAAATTACATATATGTTAATATAAGAAAATCGAGTAATACGAATAGTAGTAGTGTATGAGGAGCAAAGAGGCTGTGTATACTATCGTTAAATTAGAAAACACGCGTGTATATGGTTGATGAAGTCACAATTGCGTTTTAATAAGTTGATATATAGTTTAAAAGTCCAACGTCTAATATGGTTTTAAATGTCTATAAATAAAATGTTAATACCTTTGGATGATATTAGTTTTGACAACGAATCTATATTATCGAGTTATACCTTTTTTGATAAAGAAAATATTTTTTGCAATTCTTCTAATGAAACTAATAAAGAGAAAAATTTTCTCGAAAAAAATAATAATAATAATTCCTTTAATGAAAACTTTGAAAGTTTGACATCGATGATACATTTGAAGATAGGTTTTCTGTGGATTCTTTTTCCCAAGAAGCCTTTAGATCTTCACCTGAAATAGAAAGTTCGGAAATATATCTTACAAAAAAAATTTGACCGTTAAAAAAAAAATAATTTATTCATTAACTCCAATAGAATATCCACCAACAAGTGAAAAAGAAATTATTATTTTATCACATCGACAGGGAAAACATAGATTAAACATTTGCAGATGTAATATTCGTTATAAATGTCGTATATACTGATACACGTATATGTAAAGGTAAATAGTAATTTAATTATAAAATTATTTTATTTATTGCTATCTACTATCTATTATTAATTTTAATATTTTAAACTTTAGCGAAAAGTTCAAATAAAAGAAAAAAAAAACCAACTAAGTGATCATTATTCATTTTGAAAATTCAAGTGAACATGAAAAGCTCAACAACCACTGTAATAAACTTGGATAATTCATGTGAATTTTTATTTTATTATATATAAATAAAGAACTCAATCAAAAGTACATATATATGTACAGTCTTGTTTTTTTTTTGTTAGAGCAATCATAAAATACAATCTCGTAAGAATCCTGATTTTCATTAATAAAGACAAGAACAAAAAAATAGTAGATTAAAATACATTCTGTAATTTGATGATTTTGAACTTAAATGCATTCCATTTAGACTCAAAATCATCAAAGAAAGGATAAACTGTTCATTTCCTATTTTACAATTAATGCAACATCGAATAATGCTAATATCTCAAGAAAGGATATGCCTTTATTGATGATTTTGGGTTTGCTGAATGTTTCGAATCGAATCTTTGCATCATTTAAACCAAAAATCATCAAAAAAAATATACAGTACTGTATTTAGCAGTTCTTGAGATACAAGCATTGTATTGTACATGATAATTTATAAATTCGATTTTTTTACTACAACAATTAATAAGTACTGTGTATTTTCGAAAACTGGTAATACGCTTTCGATGATTTTGATCTTAAAATGAATTCTAAGATTTGTAGCATTCAAAATCACAAATTACATAGGTATGATGATCTATAATATTCATTTATATTAATAAAGTTAAGATGTTTCCATTATTATATAAATTATTTTATTAAGCTGAAATAATTTCACTTGGCATCTTGAAACAAAAAAAAAGATTTTTGAATATCAAAAAATTTATAAATTGCTGCATTTAAAAAAAAAAAATTTTTTTTAAAAAAAAAAAAAGTTGTAATGATAACTACATAAATTCAATAAACAGAGTCATTTTATTAATATATTAAATATATTTCCATTATTACATAACGGATAAATTATTTTATTAATAAGCTGAAATAATTTCACCTGATATTTTGAAACAAAAAAAAAAAGTTTTTAAATAAAAAAAAAAAAAAAATTTTTTTAAAAAAAAAGTTGTAATAATAACTTTCATAAATTCAATAAACCGAGTCGTTATTAATATTATACAAAAATACACAAAACATTGTACATGTTTATAACTTTTGTTCATGAATAATAGTAATAATAATAGTAATAATAATAATAATAATAATAATAATAATAATAATTTTTTCGAATATTAACACCCAAATATAAATAATTAATTATATATGAATTACTTATAACCGATATAAAAATTTTATAACACCAAATTTTTTTTTTTTCTGTAAAAAGTTCTTGTAATCTTTAATTCTAATCAGTTTTTTTTGAAATATTACCCTCGTCCTCACTAATAATAATTAAATTAAAAAAATAAATTTAGAAAACAAGCTATAATATAGATAATTTAGACAAGTATATAAACTTACTCTTCAGAATCACTTCTAGTATCTTCAGCGTTTTTTCCATTAACAACTTTCCAGGCAATTTTCAAGATCAGAGTGAACCAATAAATCATTAAAATTTGTAAAAGTGACATTCCTAATAAAACAATATATTTGGACCACGGTGTAAGCCAATAACCATTTAACGGATCCCAAATACATTTATTGTTTTCAGGAAGACATGATTCAGCAAATAGAGAATAGGTGACTAATCCATATAAATAATGTCGAGCGTAAACCCATATTATCATGAACATTATAAACATTGTGTTGGTCACGAATCCAGGAAAACTTAAGTATTTCAAGCATTTTGCCAACTGATAATTGATGGATAAGGAGGGATAATCAAATATAATAAAATAATTAGATTAACAAATGGTTACCACTCATTATTCTAGTAATGAATTGAGACAATGAATTGATAATGAATTGATAATGAATTGACAATGAATTGACAATGAATTGACAAATGAATTGAGACAAATGAATTGACAATTTTATGTTAAAAGTCATAATAATGACTTTGAACCTTATAAAGTTTATTACTACATACCCCTAACCAAATATCCGAAGAATCCATTGTAACAAATACAGTATTTCCAATTCTTGTAAAATTGGATATATAACTACCACCAATAAGCAATATTGTAATAATATGATGAGCAATTAATTGTAAAAGATCTTTACGAGGTTTTTCTAGTTGTAGGATTAAGACCATGCTTTGTTGAAGCCAATAAGATAATTGGACAAGATAATAAGATTTTAAAAGATGTGTCATTTCATAATGAGGATAACCAATCCAAAGCTGCCTTGTTTCATAAAACCCGTATGGACTGTTATACATTATAGTCTAAAGAGATAAACATTTATGAAAAAAATATTAGTTTTTTTCCTAATTCAAAAGTTTGAATACATTGGATACAAACACATGAAAAAATATATATATTATGCGAGCCACACATATTTTTCGATATAAATATTTTAATTAAATAATATAATGACCATGAAAATATAATAATTTTTTTGATCAATTACTCACCACACCAACCGAAGCAGCTATAATATAATATATAGTAACATAACCTTGTTCCATAAATCGAAGTAATTTTCTGTTGCTTTTAATACCACCCATTATTGCAATGGGTTTTAATATGTATAACATAATTGACTCTCTAATAAATGTAAAGGCTATCACCCAAAACGAAATGAAAGCTAAATCCCAATATCCTTTTCCATAAAGAACTGTTCCATCAATCTCAGATTTGTATATAGGATAAGAGATGAAGAGAAATCTTGAAAAAGGATTTTGAGAACCTGGTGCCAAAAAATAAGATATCAAGATTACGCTTATTATTTTTAAAGGTAATTCTAAAAAACGTATAATGAAAAAATGAAATGAGTTAAGATGATTAAAAAGAATTTTTTTAAAAAAAAAAAAAAAAATCAAACAAATGAAACAAATGAAACAAAATGAGGAGAATATATATCCACTTTACCAATTTGTCTTTCGACAATATAATTTTTAATCCCCAAAGACGGTGACTTTTTTTTTTCATCATTATACGTTTGGATCGACATAGGATTTTTTTTTAAATTTCTTTTGACAAAATTAATAATATAATTATTTTATCGAACAATTAAACTACAACAATGTAGTATAAAAACGTAAATTCAAAAAGACGAAAAAAAAATTATATGAAATTTTTAAAAAATAAAAAGTGTATAATATAAAATTTTCTCGGTAAATTCGAATCAAATATTCAAATATTTAAAATAACTTACATAAAAAGATCGACACTAAAAATCACCAAAAAAAACTTGGCGTGGACCTTTATCAAGATAATTAGATGTTATGTAACAATAAACACCGCCCACTAGGATGGCTCAGTAGAACGAATTGAGCAAGTTTGTAAACAAGTTTTTATACACTTGCGGCAGGGAAATGGGCAACGTACATACGTACTGTTCATTCTTAAGATTATCAACGCTGATTACACTAAATAAATAAGGGATGCATTTATATTTACTATTAATATTAGGTAATATCCAATCGTTTAGTTAAAAAAAATATAAATAAATACCGCCACCAGTTTTTCACTCATATTAAAAGCTAGTGTTTTAGGGATTTTTGAATATAATTTAGGATTAAAATAGTAATAATAATCACATGTAAAAATTATCTTTCATTTTTTTTTTTTTTTTTTTGAATGTCCAGATTTACATGTCAGGCCAACTTATGAGATTTCTTATATGGCTGGCGTATTCATAAGCCCACTTAAATTTATTTGTGAAACTAGAAAAGAAATACGTATTTGAGAATAAGGTTTTAAAACCTGTAGAAATTGTAGAAAAAAAAATGATTAATTTCCCCGAAACTAGTTTTTCTCGTATTTTCTCTTTGAATTTACACTATGTCCGGTTAATCCGAGATTATCTAATTCTGTGATTAACCCATTCGTACAAATAAGTGAAATACTTTCACAAAAATCTAATTCTGTAATTACCATTCGTGAATGTTCCCACAAAACTTTTCATCGGCTCTCCCCACAATTTGTGTGGCGCGCATATTTGTATAAATCACCCCAGCATACCCCATAAAAAATTTCACTTTTCACATGATCTACGTGATGCAAGTTCATTAAACATTAAACTAAATGAATTATACAAAAGCTAATTAACTATTTTAGTAGAACACATTAGTAAAATTGATATCGCCGTTTTCATACACTTACCTATCAAGAAAAAAAAAATACTATAAAAAAAATTACCCGATACCAAGAAGTTTTCTCTTTTATAATAAAGTTTATGATTCAAAATAGTTCAACAATGGAAAAACTTGATTAGTGATCTTAGAAAATATTTTTTCGAGACTTTTAATACATTTTATATATTAGTATATATATATTTAGCCATACCAATTTCCTTTTGTATATTTTTCCTAAACTCTAATTTTTTTATGGATATCTGATTATACACTGATTCATATAATAAATAGATTATCATATGGGTCTTATGTGGTAACCCATGCGTAACTTGACTAAAAGTATGAAGCATAATAAATTATAAATTATAAATAATAAATATGGTAATTTTAATATAAATCTCTCTTGAAATGTCAAATAAAATTTTAGCGATCGATAATTTGGATGTACAGTAATTCCTTTGAAAACATGGATTCATCATCAACATCAACACAATTAACACTGCAAAAATAAGAACAAACAATACAAGCAACGAATAATGAATAATAAATTATAAAAGTAAACAGATAAAGAAGAGAAAGCAATACATTCAATAAGCAAAGAAGAGCAACAATACACCAAATAACATCGTAAAGAATGGATAATATTATTCGATTCCAGGTACAAGCGGTTGATAATTTAATTCCTTTAGCTGTTAGTAACTAATTGAAGGGAAATTTTTTACATTAGGAATAAATTCGACCAAAAAAATCGACCTGAATTCGACCTATATTTAACCCAAAAAACGCCTAAAAATAAAAAAACTGGTAGCTGATTTTAAGGTTCAAACATTTAGGTTGAATTTATAAACATCCGATCTAAAAAAATCACTTAAAAAATTCAAAAGTTGAACGTTTATAAAATTCAACCTAAATTTGATGTCTGGTTTTAGGTCGAATTTTAAAATTAATTATTCGACCTAAAATCAGCAACCAGTTTTTATTTTTAGGGTTAAATATAGGTCGAATTTAGGTCGATTTTTTTTTTGGCCTATTCGACTTGAATTCGGTCAAAATTTTGACCTTCGACTTCAAATCAGCTTCCGATTTTGAGGTCGAATTTCACCTTTCGGCTAGTGTAGGACGAATGTTTGCACTTTATACGTAGCATTATACTGTATATAAATAACGATATTTTTAATTTTTTATTATTAAAACTATAATCACATTAGATCAGGCCAATTAAAAACATCTTTAAATCTATATTACTTACAACTATAACTGTAAAAATTTAATAATAAGATTATTAAACCTTAATTTTTATAATTTTCAAATAGTTTCAAAAAAAAAACATTCTATAAGGCCACACAAAATTGATCAATTGGTTTTCATAACCCGGCCGGGTCAAAATTTGAACCTTCTAAAAAATTTTTTTTATATATTTTACTAACCGGGTGGAATTTCAAAAAAAATTTTTTAAAATTTTATAAAATTTTATATAAGAAATTTAAAAAAAAAAAGCCGGCCGGCCGGGTCAATTAAAAAGTTTCGTGTTATGAAAACCAAGCAATTAAATTTGTATAGCCTAACTAAAAAAATATTACCATTGTTTTTATTATTAAAATATTAAATATGCAGAGAGATACTCATAAATATTGTTACAAATATTTAAAATTTATATCTCAAACATGAATAAGGCCATACAAAATTGATCAATTGGTTTTCATAACCCGGCCGGTCAAAATTTGAACCTTCTAAAAAATTTTTTTTATATGTTTTACTAACCGGGTGGAATTTCAAAAAAAAAATTTTTAAAATTTTATAAAATTTTATATAAGAAATTTAAAAAAAAAAAAGCCGGCCGGCCGGCCGGGTCAATTAAAAAGTTTCGTGTTATGAAAACCAAGCAATTAAATTTGTATAGCCTAATCCAAATGTATTTACTATATAAATTTATAAATACCTACAAAAAAAATTTACATACAGTATATAAAATATAACTTTTTTTTTTAAAAAAAAAAAAAATTTAATTGTCGTCAAGAATTTCCACGGAATTCTACCTGCTTGCTGACTATCGCCATTTATGACATTTTTTTCCGTGATTTCACCCATGTTGATGAGATTTGATAATCTGAATGCTTTGGCGCAATAATCTGTAATTTTTTTTAAGCCATTTTTGCGCACTGTTCAGTCTAATTTAATCCTCTACAAATGTCTATGAAAGACCAAGATGAAATTAACGACCGTCGAAGGATCTGACATCTCTGTCTTGATAATTCCAAATGAGTAAATATCAGAAGCCTGTGTGAACGGTCCTCCTTGTAAAACTTCTGGTGCTACATAAGGTATAATTCCATAAATATTACCTTTCAAATCTTTTTTCTTTATGTGCTTTAGATAATCCTAATTCATTACCTTTCAAATCTTTTTCTTTATGTACTTCAGATAATTTTAAATCCGAGATATAAGATTATATGGTATTGAAAATACACCCATCTTATGAGATATTACCGCTGTGGTAGTGTTGGCAATCGAGGCCTAAAATATCGACTAAGTCGATTTTACAAAACCTGCTTAGCCTGTTTAATCGACTACCGCTTAAAATATCGCACATTTTGAACATTCCGTGTGCATCATGCGTATCATACACGATTTGTATGATGACTTACACATATCTTGTCAAGCATGATTTGCGCATGTATATATAGAGTGATCTTTGATCAAGTAAATTGATCAAATAAATTCACATCTAAGTTATTTGATGATTCAAAATCATGGAGTCCCGAATCACATCTACAGTGCAGCATATATAGAGTTCTACGTATAATGTATGCAATTTTTCTACTAAATTCATATTTTAATCATTGATATTTTGTAATCTAGTAAATAGATTTTGATGATTTGGTATCATGTGAATTGTCTTGTTGAATGGTATCAAAAATCATCAAGATTTTGATCATTACTGCGTTAGATGACAAAATATCAATAATAGATCAAAATATAAGAATTTGATGGAGATACAAATTTGGTACATAGAAAAATTTCATGATTATGATAAATAAATTCAGATCAATTCTATTTTTATTAAGAGCCGATTAAGTCGATTTCCCAAAAAATCGACTGACTTAGCCGGCTAAATCAATTAAGTCGACTAGCTTCTAATCGGCTTATACGTAGTGCATTACACTGTGAAGATCTTTATGAATATATCAAATATATCATGCATTATGAATATTTTCTAAATCCCGATATAATATCATAGAGTAATTTTAATTTAGTTTTCCAAGTAAGTTCTTGAAAATTATTTCTTAAAAGTTTATAAAGACTCGTTTATTTCCTTGTGTTGAGTCAATACATACATATACTTTAAGTTACTATTATGTGATATACATTTCATATGACTGTCGAACTTATACGTATTAATTTTTATAAATTAATTAATATATATTATACAGTGTATTATTAACCTGCCTCTTTCAAAAAAAGTATGATTTTCTTTAGAACCAGTTAAGTGCCACATTTAAGGTTGCTGGTGCAATTATAATTCTAATGGTGCACCACTGGTGCATAAACAGATTTTTTGGTGCGTAGGCGCGCCATTTGGTGCACAATTATACTATATTATCGTTAGCAGGGACATTTATATCTTGTTACGTTACCATAAACCTCTGTTTCGGGTACAAATCTTTAATTTTTTCTTTTTATTTTCTTGTTTATTTTTTTTTATCTACATATTCATTACCATCTTTTATGTTAAGTCAAGTGATATAGTTTCTTGTACAAAAGTTACTATATTACAATATCTTTTCTTATAAAATTACTATATAACCAGTAATCCAAATGACATAATTTTGGTATCATTGGATTCATCTCACTAAGATGAATCAAATGGTATTTAAATTATCTAAATTGGATTACTGTGTCACAAGATACTCAAGTTTTTGTAAAATTTTATATATAAACACATGGATTTTGAAAATTTTTTTTATATAGTCTAGGGTCAAGCACTACTATGTAGGGTATATAATATTATTTATGGATGCCCCCTAAGATAACTTTAATTATTTTATTAATAAAATTTTTTGCTACAATCAAAATATATTTTAAAACATATATAAAAAGCGATTACAAAAAAATATTAATATTTTCGAATAAAAAAAGCTATTTTAAAACAAAAATTAAACCAAATAAAGTGAAATTTCAGAAAATAAAATTTCATTTAGTTATCTATCACTTTTATAGTGCGCAGTAACTTTTTATTTGAACTTGTGAAAATCAGTGTGATTACTATGGTTATTCCATTTTCATCAAAGTGAAAATTTTAGAAAATTCTAAATTTGAAAATAAAATTAAATTTCTAAAAATATTCGACAATATTATTTTAGTTTTGATAAATTTTAACTAAGAATAGCTGAATACCATTACTTAGTAGTTTTTTGAAAATGTTATTTTGAGAAAGTCCTTTTAGAAGCATTTAAAGTTTAGAAAAAAATTTGCAAAAATGTAGATATTCAAATTAACAAAAACATTAATATCTTTATAAGTTTTCAATATTTTTTTATAAACTTTGAGATTTTACTAGTTGAAAATGTGCACTTCAAATTTGATTAGTAAAAGTTTTTAAGTTAATATAGTAGAATTTTTCATAAATTATTGCAAATATTATCATATTGAGCTTAGTAAAAATTAATATATGTTATATTTCAATTAGTATAAATTTTAAAACAAGTATTAATTTTAAATTCAGAGAAATTGTAAAGCGATATGCAACATTTACAATACAAAATATTTTAATATATCTAGATATTATAATTTAGTTTTTAGCAAATTACTAAAAATTTATATTGTTATAAAATAGGTTTGATAGAAATTAGTTAAAAAAATTAGAAATTAATAAGAAAATTTTGTAATAACTGTATTTAGTAATTGTAATATGCAAAATAATGCACAATAACGCATAGTGATGCATAGTGATACATAGTGATGCATTGTAATGCATAGCAATGCATAGTGACACATAACAATATATAGTGATACTTAACTCAATAGCTATATAAATCTTCTATATTTCTCTTAATTTCCAGACATTGTATTTTAAATATTTACTTATCTCTATTCACTCTTGTTAATAAACTCTTGGAATTTCTAAGAAAAAACCACCTTGGAAGAGTCCTCTTGTTAAATTAATAAACTGTCTATTATTCATTGTTGTTTCTTATCAAACTGCTACAAAAAAGTGTATAGTTTCTTATAGATATAAAGGAAACTATACTTCTCTCTTGCACACCACTTCACACCTATAGAAAAGGGCTTAGAAGCCATGTGATTATTACTTTATCAGATTAAAAGAAGGTATCCAGTGCTATATCATTTGGTGCCTTTTAGCAAAAATCTCATTTAAAATGAAAATTATTACTTTGGCAGAAATATTAAAAGATTTTGAAGAAATTTTTTTATTTTTTTTTGTGTTGTTATTAATCATCTTGTTATTCTCTTTACTACTTACTTGGAATTTTTTTTTGGATATTAACTATTTATTATATTTGGAAGATTAATATCATTTTCTGTTGATACTTATTATTAAAAATTTTTTTTGAAGATATTACTATTGTTTCTTGCTATTAATTTCTTTGTGATTTAGAAGTTGACTATTCTATATAAATAGAGCTTATCAATTATACTTAGAACAAATTAAAGCACATGAAACAAGTTACCCCTTACTACTTGCAGTAGATGTTTTACAAGCCTCTCACTCTAACATCCTGTACTATCTATTATCTTGCTATTAATTTGCACCATTCTTTTCGATGATTTTGGGAACTATATTGGGATAACTATTATGCTACCTATTATACCCAAAAGACAAATGATGCTTATCATGCTCTAGTCACTGCCTCAAATTATAATAGTGCTAAAGCTACTGCTCAAGATATCATTTTTAGTTGTCACTATAATAACAATCTTTTAGACCCAAAAGTAGTTATTGCTAGTTTATTTCTTAAACATGCTTCCTATACTCTTGCCTTATCTTACTTCATTATTTTGATGCCACACTATTTTATCTTTATATTAAGAACCTTCTTCTTTCCTTTACTTTCTCTTCACCTCAACTAAGAACTCAAAATATACTACTTGGCTTCAAGAACCAACTATTGAAGCTAAATTAAGCTTTGATACTTTTATACCCAGATTTATTTATACCTTAGGTCCTGAACAATTAGCTGATCCTCATATTGGTTCTTCTATCTCTGAAGATACTACTTATGTCCAAGTTCCTTAGTTTCTTTTCTCACCTATTTTAGAAATTTTTTATTCTTATACTTGTAAATCTACTCTACTTTCTTAGCCTAATCACTTTCTCTGCTTTATACAAAATCTTTCTCTTACTGCTTGCACAACTGCTTTTCTGTAGTTGAATTTTACTCCTCTGTTAATTTCAGTATTGGCCTATTTATATATTATATATATGATCATAATCATATAGTTGTTAAATTATAAATTATATAATTAAAATCATATAACATATGATTATTTGTCATATAATCAAATGATTATAATTTTATTATGACATTTTTAATAGTCATATGGAGTCCTTGCAGTAGAAAGGGTGAAAACTGCCCCAAAAATGAAAATTGAGTTTTTATTGGATTTGGGTAAATTTTGATTGGTTAACATTTCTCAATTATAAATTAATGTCGATTTGTATAATAAACAGTTAAGATAATATAAAGAAAAAGTTGTATGAAGCTGTGCACATCACGAGATTACTTGGTAATCACCTGTTATCTTCAACCAATCAAAACTGTAAAATTTTGATTAACCTGGATCAGTACGAAAATTAAAACAAGTGTTTAAACTCAATTATCTCAAAATGAGATATATTTGAGTTTCCACTCTTTCTATTGCAAACACTCCATATAATATATATATATGTTTAAGCCATCTTAAAAAAATATATATACAAATTGCTCTTGATCTTTTAATTTATAAAAATAACAAATATTTAATATAATTTATATGATAACATACTATTTAATACAGCAACATATATATGGATCTATGTACATATATACATATATACAACTTATTGCTAGCATATTAATGAAACTAGTGCTAAACAGTGTTGTCACAAAACAGCTTTGGACAGTAGTTTGGACAATTTTGAACAATCTTGAACAATTAAATAAAGTAAAATTACTTAAAATTTTATTAAGACAATCTATTTTAATATTTTAACTGGAATGTGTTCAGCACCTCAAAAAATATATAATTATATAATTTTTAGACAAATTTAATAATTATTAAAGCTTGTATAAGCTTTGAACAATCTTGGATACTTGGACATTTTGGACATGGACAAGACCAAAAAGGCCTTGGACAGCCAAAACGTACAGCACTAGTGCTAAACACTGACCTAGATTTAACAATACTCAACTCAGATACCTTTCTGTAAAAATCTACCTTATTAGTATTTCACAAAAGATCTGGGACTAGTCAGATATCTAGTCTAGTCCGTTAACAGATCAATTTTGAACCCTTGATTTATCAGAATTGATTTAGGTTTGGACCTATACAAAAATTCATCTAGATAATACCTGGCACAGTCTTATTAGATTGTTGATTAGCTAATTTTAGAATTTTCTTTTTTTTAATAAATTAAATTAAAAAATAAAAAATAATTTAATTAAAAAAATAAAATTTATTTTTTGGCTAATGAAAAATTATTCATTTAGCTAATTTTTATCAAGTTTCCCAAAATTTATGAAAACAGCTGTAATTAATTTTTTTTTTTTTAGTAAGAACACTAGGGCTTCGTCAACTATGAAATTTCATGGATTCGGACTGAACCTAATCTAAGTAATGTGAGTTTGAGCTCTAATTTTAGATCTAAATCAATGTTCAGACCGAGTCTGGATTTTTAAAAATACCTGCTCAGTCCAAATAATGCAGAATGCTAATTACGGCAATTAGATGCTATGCTATAATTAATTTTACCACACATCGGGAAAATAAAAACATTAATAATCTGTAGTGATTTTTAAATTTATCAAATAAGTGCAGAACCTTGTTTAAAAAATTGCAAAGATCTTCAATTTAGATTTTTGCAGTTCTTAGCAGATTTTTTGCCAAAAATCTGTACAAATATTTAAAAAGTATAATCTTCGCAGATTATAATAGGTGCTACCTATTATAATTAGTGTTTTGACCCGAGAACAAAATCATCAATCAGTTACCCGAGCCGGTTTACCTGATTCTAATCGGGTTAACCGGAATTATTTCGGTTAACTCAGTTGACCTGAGTTATCCAGCAACTGGCCAGAATTTCCAATTGGTTAATTCGGTTGACCCAAATTATCAAGCAACTGGATAAAAATTTCTAATCGGTTAATTCAGTTAACCCGAGTTATCCATCCGGCTTAGCTGGGTCAACCGGAACATAATTTAAAAGTTTACCAATAATTCATATAATTTTGCAAAAAAAATATATTAAAAAACTTAATAGAAAATAGAACTTTAATATGACAAATGTCAAGTATTGTTTTAGGCCAGCAATGGCAAATCCAAAATCATTAACAATAAAAATACAAATATTTAATTGAGAATTCAGCAAATTCAGCAAATTCAGTAAATTTAGCAAATGCACCACAAAATTTACCGAATTTCTGCAATTACAGAAAAATTATCAACTCGTGTTACTGAGTTACAATTCCGGGTAATGAATCAATTGCAATCATTGATCAAAGGTCAGTAAGTAATTTGAGCGAACGTTTAGTAAGTTATATTAAAAAATAATTTGAGCAAAAGCGTATTATTTAACTCCCTGCTACCATGCGAACCTTGTTACCATTTTTGTAATCGGTTAACCGTATACCCAATTATGTCAGATTAACTGGTTATCCAACTATCAACCGATTATATCAGATTAACTGATTAAGCATTTTATTCAATCGGTTAACCAGATTTCTTTCAGTTCGGTTCGGTTACCCGATTATAGACCAACCGGGTCAAATCACTAATTATAATCTGTGATAATCTCCAAAATTATAATTTCAATACTTACCACACATGAATAAATCAATAAACAAAACAAAATGAAAATAAATAAATAAATAAAGTAAAAAAACACAGGTTTTTTTATTCACTTTTTTTTTTATTACTGTATTATTTTTTTATTCTGATTTTTTATTTAAAATTTGAAATAACACGATAGTAGAAATAAAAGTAAATTTCCAGTTATAAGGAATAACTGGAATTTACTAGCATGCGGACATTTATTTTAATTGGTCAAAAAATGTAAACAAGTAAACAGATCTACATTTTTAGAGCCAATCAAAATGATCTTCTGCTATGCTTACAGTACTGTAAAACGCAGTATAAGATACCACATTCACTTATTTGCGCGAGTAATACAAACTCCTGAAAAGGAAATAGCTAATCAGAGAAAACAAATTTTGGATCAGCCTGACAAAGAATCTAAACACGCATAAAAAAGAAAATAGCGAAAATATGTAAAAACCAATGTTTAAATCGATTTTGGTGCACTAATTAAATTGACAGGAATGAAATTTTACATATAATAAATATCATCTAACCCTATAGATTCTAACAGTAAGGCCCTAACCCTAAGTTTTTATCTTACGCACTTAGTTTATTTACAAAATCAGGGTTTGTATTACTCGCGCAAATAAGTAAAATATAAGATACCCGGGTATTTTACAATTCATATATGAAAATTTTATTTGTACTCCCGGGTACCTTGTGGACGGTATATTATATGGGTCCCTTGTAAAGGAGTATATTATTAAATATATATACAAAATACTGCATCATTAATCTTAAAACATACCCAGTAAAATCAAGGGGTACAAATCATTACGGTCGATCAATTACTGTAACATTTAGAATTTTCTAGCGAAAAAAGGCATCTTACTTAACGGACCAAAGTTAAGTTTTATTTTTCCTTTCTCATCAAAAATAATTATATCATACTATTTATTTAGAATTCCTTTTATTACAACACTAATCCACAATTTAATTCTTTTTTGTTGCATTAACTTTTTAATGCTAACATTTTGTTAAAATCGTCATTTACTGGAGCCATTCCTTATTGTATCGTTGCTTTGATTATATCACCATTCATAAGTCTCTTCGCTCTTTTGCCATAGTTTGTTACCTTCATTTCGTTTCGTCTTTTATAACTGTTTTTATTTTTTATCATTCCTTTTGCTGGTATTATCATTTATCATATTGATTCTTTTGCGATTAATGGCAGTTACTTGGGTAGTAATCGGTAATGTGTAACTGAAGTTGATATCCAACTAAGATTGCAACTTTAGTAGACTAAATATTATTTAATTTCAGGGTCTAATTTTGGTCAAGTGCAACTTTAGTCAACTAAAGTTCCTTTTTCGGGCGTTTTTGGTGGTTTGGGTGCTTGGTCTGCTTGTGTCAGGTGTTGTTGGTGCTGTGCTTACTAGCGTATTACTCGATGTTGTGCCTGGTGTGGTTATGGTGCTTGGAATTCCTTAGCTTGGTTGCTGGCTTGTTGGTTGTCCTTGATTTGGAAAAGTTCCGTGCTGATATTTTAATAGTTTATAATCAAACAAACATATACATTGGTCTTGTTAGTTAATAGTAGACCAGAATGGAATTAAAGGTAAAACATACTTAGAATTAGCTATATTTGAATATTAGGATATGATTACACAAAGTTAAGGTTAGATTGCTTTAAATATTAGGATAGTTTGTAGAAGGTATGTTTAAAATGTCATATGGAAGTAGGTTTGATATTGGGTTAGGATTATACAAAGTTAGTATTAGAGGGTGTGGTGCCTTAGAGAAGTGGTCAAGATGTCACCCCCAAGCGGCAGGTTGATAGTTCAAATCCCACTGGCGACGTTTTGGAGTTAAATCTGCATTCGATGATTGTGGCTTATGAGCGGTTGGGTGCTAAACCTGTAACCTTGGTTCCACCATCTTGAATGGGAGCCTGCGGGCGCAATGATATATGTGTTACATCACAAATCCAGGGAACCGGAAAAAACCTACAAGAACCCGTTTGGCAAGACCCGAGTTAGGAGGTAGTGAAAATCGGTCCTTATGGTATGCACCAGAGAAGGCGGATACTTCGATCGGAACGAACCTAATAAAGGGCAGGTAGCCTCGGTTACCAATCTGTGCAATAGTACATGTATGGGACATGGAATTTGTTCTGGTAGGCTCTTGTGCGAGGGTAAAGTAGCCCTTAGGTCATCGATATTTAAAAGGGTTGTGGCCTACAATAACTGCATTAAATGTAGTGCGTCGGTAGTAATAGAAGAACCATGAACCAGAGGGTTTAAATAGACAATTCCCATAGTTGGGTTGTAGGTATGGCAGCTAGTGTAGAACCTGCGGGCGGACTACTTAAATTAGGCACCAAAAGTGCACGTGTGGCTAGTTGTATCCTCATTCATGTAACAAATATTACGTCACTATAACTCATAATAAAATCCCGGCCATAGCACACGGCCTCTAAACTTAAAAAAAANAAACAAAGTTAGTATTAGATAGAAAAGTAGTTTTAGTAATAGTACAAGGGTGAGTTAGACCTATAATCATTATTACTGTATTATATATATGTATAAATAAATAACAATTCTTAAATATATGCCAGATTTACAACATAGACAAAATTCTTTAGGATTAGTGTATATGTTGTACCTCAGATTAAAACTTGCGTTAGATTGAATTTGACGCACGTCAGATGACCATCAATTGACCAGCATTAAATGATCGACAACAACTGGCCTAAACTACCTTCTAACTTTACTGTAATTTTACCCTAACCCTAATCTAATTTAGGCTAGTGTCAATCTGACACAAAGATCGATCTGAGGCACAATATATATGTAAATTTAGAAAAAAAAGCTGTCTTCGACTGACTAATATATCGAAGGGCTGTGCCAGTGATACAAGTAGGATTGACATGCGAAGCTTGGACCAGAGGGTTTAAATAGGCAATCCCTAGTTGGGTTGTAGGTATGGCAGCTAGTGTAGAATCTTCGGGCGGACTACTTCAATTAGACAACCAAAAGTTGTACATGTAGCTAGTTGTACCCTCATTCAATGTAACTCAATTGTAGGGTGCCCAAAGAGGCGCCCTTGATCCACAGGCTTGATTAAATAAACTCTCACCCAGAGCAGGAACTTTGGTATAAAAAAAAAAATTTAAAAAAAAAGATGGCTTCTTTATGTCGATTTTTGAATTATTGACAAAACGAACTTTGAATTTTCTGATCACAAAATCCAATTCGTAGTTCAGTTAATTAAATTAATTGTTATATATCTGTTATTAAATTTAAAATCAGTTTGTAATTTTATTGATCGATATGCAAACCACAGATTGCGATATTTACAAATTCCTTTATTTAAAATACTAAGTACTAAAATTTACAGTAAAAAAGCGTTTACACTAGCTTTTTACAAAGAAGTATAAGGAAAGAATAATTGATTTAGAAAACTACATTAAAAAATTAAATAATTCATTAACAAAAGGCGAAAACCCCAGTTTTTCCTTTTTTGATTGTTTTAGTTTATCCTCTGATAAACTTATAAATATTGAAGAATGAACAAAGATAGGCTTTACTGATATGGTTATCTAAATTAATTACATTTTCAGTATAAAATACTATGTTTTAGCTCGCGAGTTATATTCGAATTTGTGAAATAAACTTTCCTTTGCCTATTGAAATATGAAATATGTTTGCTTATGTAAATAGTAATTTAACCTTTAAAACCCAAAAAATAATTCAAATAATTAAACTCAAGTAAAAATTTGAATAAGTTAAATCTAGACATACTTTCAAATCTCTATTCAAAAAACAATTACGTTGTATTACAGGTTTTTAATAATCCATTGTATTGTTGATTTGTTTCCCATAATAGTAAATCTATTTGCATTCTAATAACAATAAGAAAGGTATTCGATCAAAGGATTCGAGTACTCTAAGTTTAATTCATAAATCCACAAGTTAATACGAGTTAAACCACTATATCTCAAAACTTCTGTTATATATTTGAATTTAAAATAAAATAATATATTACTTAAAAATGACTTATATTGTTTAATACCCAACTAAGCATTCGGTATATATTGTATTACTCGCCTAAATTTGCCCTCTAAATAAAGTTTTTAGGATATTGATCTATACTGATCTTTTTTTATAGAATATGTACAAAGAGTTAAAGAATACTATAATGTGTTTTAAAAAAAAATTTTATTATGGGAAACTACAAGTTGCCAATTGATGGTGTGGTTTTTCATAGTTAGAGTTACTATAAAATTTTTTTTATATTGTATAACCTAGCGATTTTCAAGCCAATCAAATCGAATGTCCACCATGCTGAATTTACTTTTATTTCTCACGTACTTATAATTTTAAATGGGTTTATTTAATTTTTTTATCGTGTTTTTTTTTTTATTTATTAACGATATTGTTTTTTTATTTGTTTTTTTTTATTTATTTATTTATTATTTTAATTAACAATATCATTTTTTTTATTTTAATTTTTTTTATTTTAATTTTTTTTTTATTTTAATTTTTTTTTATTTTAATTTTTTTTTATTTTAATTTTTTTTTTATTTTAATTTTTTTATTTTAATTAATTTTATCTATTTTTTTTAATTTTATCAGGTTTTTTTATTTTCTAGATCATTTTTTTATTTTTTTATTTTCTTTTATCTTTTATTTTTTTTATTTTTTTTTTAATTTTTTTATTTTACTTTTTTTATTGGGTTAATATATATGTACTCGAAGGTACATATACCCGTATCATGTGATCTATAAATCTCTCAAGATCAGATTTAATGTTACATAATCAGAAAAATTCAAACCAATCTGTCATTTGATAAAAATCGCTCATTTTGCATACTAAACCACCTTCTGTGCATTAATAAAAAGATTTTCTTGAGCTATTTTACTATATAATAATCTAAACCCAAACCTTAACATAATTCTCTCCCTAACTCTAACCTAACATAAACAATATTGGTATTACTATTTTTGTATACAATACCGTAAATGATCAAAATAATGGGTACAAAATTTAATGTACCCTACCAAGTATATTTATATTAATTCTTTTTTATTATTTTTATTTTTAATTAACATTTTTTTTATTTTAAATTGTGTTTATTTTTTTTATTTTTAAACAGGATCTTTTTTTTTAATTTTTATAGAGTTTTCATTTTTTTATTTAATTTAATTTCGTTTTTTAATTTTAGAATTAATATATATGTACTCTAAGGGAATACTAAAATTTTTTGTACTTTAGACCTTATAACATAATTTAATCACGGGATATAAGCAATAATTATTATTTGATCATTGTTTTTTTTTTTTGCTAGCTAACCTTTTTGTTTGCTTTAGATGCTTATGAATGTGTCGATATCACTGGAATTAGTTGATTTGTATCGTCGTGTAGGTGTCGTCACTGTTTAGATGTTTTTGTGATTGTGGATTTTCGTTGTTTGGGTGGCTGACATTATTTGGGTGATTCCATATCATTGCGTAGATGCCGTCGTTACCAATTTTACGTGAATGTTGATTTCGTCGCTTATGGTAATGACGTGTTGTGACATTATTACATTTCGAGGACATAGATTTTTTGCTTGTCCTGTGTTGAGTTTAGTCCGTTAAAGTTTGTAGTTCTACATGTCGTTTTTCATTTTTTTGCTAACCAGATATGAAGTTCGTTACAAATTTTTGACAGTCCTGATTTTAGATTTTTAAATAAGATGATTGCACTAGTGTATAAAACACAGGTATAGTCATAAAATTTTGCTTATTAAACAAACTTTCTAATAATTTTTTGGAATTCTTTAATGGTAATTTTGGATTAGGGAAAGAAAATCATTAGTTAATTCGTTTTGCAAAAACACTATGTTAAATTCTTCAGCTTTACCAGTAACAAGATTATATCAGTAAGAAGAAAGAGCTAGAGGAAAGTAGTACATTATGTCTAAAGTTGGCACCTGTCTAGAAGTTGCAATTTTAGGTGCTTGAAATTACACCTGCCTAAACTATTAGCTGGATTATCTAATTTTAGGAGCTAATTTTAGTCAGATGCAACTTCAGGCGCAAATTCAGGAGGGTGCCAACTTCAGACATACTAAATGGAACAATTAATGTGACGAAATGATCTGAAGAATATTCTGTAGTGGTAAACGTTTAGGTTTATGATTTTGAACAAGTTTTGCTATTTTTAGGGATCATCTAAAGCCAGATGTGTTCACGTGATAGAAAGCCAATCAAATTGTAAAATTTGATCTCTACGGATCAGCCCGATGAGACAAAAACAAAGAAAAAAAGTGAAAAATGCCGAAAATACAAAAAACAAGTGTCTAAACCTGTCTAGGAGCATTAATAAAAAATGTCAGAAAGACAATTTTACTTATAAGCTGAGCCCTAACTCTAATTTCTAACCAACCCTTATACTAATTTTAATTAAATAATCAAAAAACATATGAATATAGCTGGCTTTAGCCATCACCTATTTTTATTCCAATAATAATAACTGATTTTCATATATGTTGGTACAAATTGAATAACCGATTAATGCGATAAAACAATCTTAAGAATATTAGTTCTGGTTAGTGTTAGACTAAAAATAGAATCAGTTCTATGAAAAAAGTTGACCGAGCAGTGCTATGGTTTAGCACAACAATGTCCATAATGGCACATGTACTGTGGCACGTATAGAGCTTACGGATTCTTTATTCAAATAATATTTGAATAATTAGGATCGGCATATAGCTATTCGAATATTCGCCGAATGACTAAATTTACTGAATAATTTGAATAACTATAATTATTCGAATAATATTATTTATTTGAATAATAATATTTATTCGAATAAATAATAATATTCGAATAAATAAATTTATTCGAATAATTATAATTATTTGAATAAATATATATTCAAGTAAATATATTATTTTGCCTAGTATACGTATTCAATATCTTATAATTTATATATATAATAATAACTAGCTCTTATATAATAGTATTAATTCCAATTCTACTAATTCTACTTCTAACTATTAAGTTAAATCGAATGTTGTGCCTATAGCTTTTTTTTAGTTTAGTCTAAAAGACTTTCTATTATTTTATTATTAATTGGTTTCAATTAATTTAATAATGATTTTGATAAGCTTATCGATCTATATATAGTAATAACGTATGGAGAAACAAAATAGGAAAGGGACGAAGGATAAAATTAGTAATAAGGTAGGACGATAGGACGATCGGAAGTATCATCAATTAATTATTTTTAACAATGAATTGAATTAAAAGTTTGTTAATGTTGATATCATATGAAACTAAATAAATGTATACTACGTATTCATCTAAAATATAAAAAAAAATTTACATTTTGATGATTATATTGAATATTATTCGAATATCATAAATTATTCGAATAGGAATTATTATTCAAATATAATGAATTATTCAAATAAGAATAAATTATTCGAATAATTATATTATTCGAATAATTCGAATAAGACAATTATTCAAATATTCATGTTATTCATTGAATAATTATTTAAAAAATTTTATTCGAATATTCACCAAATTTGAATATTATTCGAATAGCGAATACGAATCCGAAGCTCTAGGTACGTATAAGATTTTTATACAGAGTAGCACGTATTCAAAGTGATATATATAGGCTCGTTAGTTGGAGGTACATGTATTACGTGGATGTGTATCTCGTATGAGCAATAAAATCACTTGTCTATGAAAATGCTTTTTAATTCCTAACAAAAAAAATTACCGTAAAGTCCCGAATATAAGCAACCCCCTAAGCCACCCATTTTAGCCAAATTTTTTCAAAGGGTTGCTTAAATTCGGGACTTTAAAATATTCAATTTTATTGGTCAATATACTTTATATATAAATGTCCAATAAAGTTTATAATAAATTTTATATATGTTTAGCAGGGGTTGCTTATTTTATTTTCTAAGTATTTTGATCTCAAAATGAGAGTGGTTGCTTATTTTCAGGGGTTGCTTATATTCGGGACTTTACGGTACTTGCAAAATTTTACTATAGGTACATTTGTTTTTTTTTTTTTTTTAAAGAGAGGTCTATCCTCTAATACTTTATTAGATTTATAAATTATACATATATATACTACATGCAGGAATATACTAATCTATTATGAAGTAGAGGTAAGAGCTACTTTACTCTCGACCTAATTCTTTACTAGAATGGTCGTAGACCTCTAGATTTTGAGTATATAGTTGGGACAGAGATTGTTTGTGGCAATAAGTTTGTCTATTGCAGTATTTATACGGAATGGAGTTGGTGGGGATGTTTTCGTCATTATTGGAGGTGAGAGTGGAGAGGGAGAGGGAACCACTTCTGTATGTCGAGACATACGAGACGGAATCCATATTTTCTTGTAGATGAATTCGGTGATGTTGTGGTGGAGTAGAGGAGTTAGTTTGTTCTTCAGGTATGGAGAAGAGAGAGGAGCTAGTGTTCTTTTTGTGATTATCCCAATTGGAACTTTCTTTGAGACGTGTAGTTTGAGATAGGATTAAACGAAGTTTTTGGGGTTTTCCAATGGTTTTTCTTCTTTCCTTGCGGTTTCGATTAAGATTTTTCTAAGTTCTGTTTTGAAGTTGAAGGGGTTAGAGATGCAAGTTAGTAGATGGGAGTAATCTTCAGGTTCTAAGTAGCATCTTGGGCATAGGTGGTTTTTAGGGTTACGAAGGTATAAGAGGAGTGAAGTAGGTAATTCTTCCACAAGCAGTTTTACTTTGAAGTTCTTCAAGTTGGATAGTGCTGGGTTAGTATATAGTGCTTTTAGTTTATTGTTGTATGATATAGTTGTGAGGGTGGCAATCCAGTCAATGTCGTCTAGGTGGTTTTCCCATAGACTTATTCTTTGCTGATTGTGCCATCATATAAGGTTGGTAGTTTGGTATATAAGTTTGATTGTTGATTTTAGTGAGTGAGAGATAGCAAAGTCATTCAAGAGAGGTGTATAGCGATTGTATAAGAAGTTCTGTGGGTTGTGTTAAGTTGGTGTAGAGGGAGAGGATCGATTATAGTTAATTCCTTGTTGTATACGGTGTTGATTTTTCTTTCGCCGATTATTGCTGCAGTCATACGCAGTAGAAGGGGCCATTGTGTTTGATCTAGTCGTAAATGTTATAGGAAGTGGGTATCGGTAGCTTGTGTTATGATGGTATGTAGGGAGGAGTTATTAGTGATTATTTCTACTTTCGCATGGTTGTGGGTGGTGAAAATAATAAAGGTTAGTAAGGTTAGGAGGGTCGTGATTTTTGAGGGCCAGATGTTGTTGTAGCAGCTTATTATAGGCCCGTCTGTTCCGATTTGACCAGTGGCGATAATTTTTTGTTGATTAGGTAATTGAAGTTTTTTTGAGGTAAGGTATAGTGTTAGATTTTTCTTCTTAAAATTGGTAGATACTAGTGTCTCCCATGTTTTTATTGGTGGTTCATCGAATGCCGTGAGGGGTCTTTGTATTTTAGTGAGTCGTGTATCAGTTGTTGTTGTCTTCTTTCGATGTAGTTGTTGTAGTGATCATTTAATATCTTCTATGTTCACATGTATTGTGAGTTTATAGTCGATTTGTAGATTGTGGATGTATTCTTTATCTAATAGTAGATAACAAGATCGATGTCGAGAACTTTTGTTTGGGAGTGAACATCTCGCGCAAGCGTTTAATATTTGGTTTCTTTGATATAGGAAGTGTTTGCCGTATAATGTTTTTTGATTTGGGTTAAATATTTTGGTTATTTTACCTTTGTGGGTTAAAACCCAACACTTTTTTTTTGGTGTCCAAGGAGGGGTTAGAAAGGGGTTTGAGTTATTTATTTTTAGGGTAGGTGTTGCGGAGGAGGTAATTAGGTCTTGTATTAGATGGAACCATTTTGGTGTTCTTCCACGAGGTATTTTCCTGATGTTGTGGTGGAAGGTCGTCCAATCTAGTAGGATATTATTTGTTGAATCAAGGAATTGTTCTATGCAGTTTATGTTGTGATGATTTAGCATTTCTTTTAGGTGGGTGCATTTAGGGTGTGTAAGTATAAGTGGGTTGAGGGAGGTTCCACGAAGTAAGGTGGGTACGGGCCAGTTGTTGAGTGGTCTTGTAAATTTTAGGTTTAGTTTGTGAATTGCTAATACAGATTGTCCGATGTGAGTTAAGTATTCTAAGTGTGGGAGGGCTGGCAATTCTTCTAAAATTGCTTTATTTGTGTTTGCAGCATTCTGTATTTGTTGGTTGCAGATCTTTATATATGAGTTATCAAAGTTGTGGTGGTTTAAATTGCGCTGTAGGTTTGTTATGAGAGTAGTCAGTTGCGCTTGTTCTATGTTGGTCACAGCATATATCGCATCACAGTTCAGGAAGGAGTTGGGTACATCTCTGGCTATTTTTGCTTTCAATCTGATGATTTTTGTTATTAACTTATTGATGGAGGTGAGTTGTGAAGGGTTTAGGTAAGAGGAGAGGATACAGTATTGGAATCTAGGTATAATGATGTGGTTGTAAATGTAGACAGCTTGTTTTTCGGTTATTTTAGCATAGTGTAGTTTTCTTAGGTTTGTTTTGATCTCTGAAATTATGAGTTTTTGGACATAGTTGGGAGTTTTGTTGGTCGTGTATCAGGCACCCAAGTATTTGAGAGGGATGTTTTTAGGGAGAGCGGTAATTGTTGTGCCATCAAAGCAGACGGATTGTGGAAAGAGCTTGGAGTTAGTGATTAAGAAGGATTTGGAAGGATTAACTTTTATGTTGTTCAGTTTGTAGAAGCTGGTTGCAAGATCTAGGATTTCTGAAAGGGCTTGTTTATTAGGGGTGAGCCAGAGGGAGTCATCCATGTATGCCATTACTGATGAGTTGATTAGTTTGGGTGGGTTAGTCTGGATAATACTGGAATAGCCAGTAAGTTTCTTGTGTATAGTTGAGATGAGAGGGTCGTAATATATTTTCCATAGGAGGGGTGAGAAGGTTTCTCCCTGATCGATTCCATCCATTACTAGATAAGGTTCTGTAAAGCTGAGGTCAGTAATAACCTGGTTGGTTCGGTTGGATAATACGTAGACTAGAAGGTCAATTATTGTTTCCGGAACTTTTATTCGGTGAAGTGCTTTGGCTATTGTGTTGATATGAACTGAGTCGAAGGCTTTCGACATGTCCTGTGAAAGTGCCCAAATTTCTTTTTGATTGATGGAGGCATCCTCTAGGATTTGTGTTAACTGGGAAACCGGTGTTAGCGTAGATTAATGGAGAAAGGCTGCAAAGTTCATCGGGGAGAGTATCTCACGCCTCATTATGATTGAAGTTAATCTAGTAGTCAAAATTTTTGTAAAGCATTTACAGGTGTGATCAATTAACATAATAGGTCGTGTGGTGCTGAGATTGTATTTGTATTCTGGTTTTTTTGGTATTGGCCAAATATTCGCTTTTAGCCATTGTTGTGGTACCTGTTTTAGGCATATGCAATTGTTAAAGATTTTTAGTAGAGGGGATAGTGTTAGGTCAGAGAGTTGTTGTAGAATTTCATTGGAAATAGCTAGCGGTCCAGTTGCTTTATTTTTGGGAGCGTTGTTTATAGTTTCTTTTAATTCATCGAGTGTAATAGTATTCGTTAGAGTGTCATAGATTGAGGGGTCGATTTCAGTTATGGGTGAGTAGGCTTCTTCCCAGTCCTTTTCCCATTGTGAGTTTTGTGGGTTTGATCCAGTTCAAGTTTTGAAATGTGATCTGACATGTGCTTTTATTTCCGCTTTGTCATTTATGATTTGGTCAGGAAGGATTATTTTATCTGTGCGCACTGGTTCTGGTCTTCGTTTCAGGATGCTGTCGAGCATTCTGGTCGTATTTTCTTTGAAATTATTATAACGTCTGTTGATATAGTAATCGATTCTTTTGTTTTGCTCTTGTGATTTTTCTAGATTGCGAGCGGTCCAAATTTATGACGGATTTGTTTTAATTTGTAGATAGTTGTTGATGAAGAGTCTAAATCTAATTGAGTAATAGGGGTAATTTCTAACTCGGCGAGAGTGGATGCGGTATGCAGGAATTTATTACAAGTTTTCAGATAGCAGTTGGAAGATTTGATAGTTAATAGGCGTAAGCATCTATTCATTGATTTCAGTGCCAAGTGTAGGTTGGTTGCTTTTAATGATAGGGCAAAAAACTTCTTTTGCTTGGTATAGGTGTATGGAACATATTTGTTGAGCATTCTTTTAATTGTTAATGACCAAATATTCCAGGTCTTGTTTAAATGTTGGGTGTCCCAAATTAGATCTTCTACAGGTAAAGCTTGTGAGAGTAATAAGTCAGTTTCGGCAGAAAAGTTTTCCCAGTCTTCCTTTGTCATTTTGCTGTATTGGTACATTTTTCGTTTCTTCTTTTTGTTTTGCTGAGTTTTTTTTTTGCAAATTTCTATATGCCAGGTTGTGGAAATAATTTTGTGATCACTATCAGATATGTAGTCGGTGGCAGTAATGGTTGGTTCATCTATGTTCTGAATTAGATCCAAGTTGAACCAAATGTCATCAATCTGGCTAGAGGTGTTCAGTCCTACCCAGGTGGGTTCCGAGATGTTGTAGAAGGATAGTAGGCTAATTGCGTATATTGCGTTAAGGTTATTGAAGAGTGAAAATTTCTTGTCCCTGAACTGGTTGGCGTTTAAGTCGCCAAGGAGGATCGTGGTCCAGTTCTTGTTTTTCACTTCTAGGAACCAGGCGAATACTTTCTCTTGGGTTCGTTTGTTGAGTTGAGGATGGTTAGTGCTAGATGGCAAGTAAGTCGAGATTATGCGGGTTTTATTATTTGGGAAGAAGAAGTCAATGTAGACTGCAGTGCCTGGTAGGGTTTTGATATCGTGAACGTAGGGTTGGAGTTGGTTGTGGACCATGAGCGCTGTACCCAGGCCAGGTCCTGAGTGAGGTTGTAAGTTGTTCACATAGTTGGAAGTATAGAAAAGATATATTGGATTAGTCAGGTTAGTGGCTCTTAAGTCAGTTAATTTTGTTTCCGTCAGTGAGATTATATGCAGGTTGGCCTTTATGCAGTAGTCTATCCAGCTTTGTGCTTTTTCGAGCCTTGAGAGGCCTCGTATATTGTGGGTGGAAATGTTGAGTCCAATGTCAATAGGTTGAGAGAGGAACTTTTCAGCCTGTGGATTCGTTATGGTTAATGTACAGTTAATGTTTTCGTTATCAGTGGGGGGAGGGTGTGTATTAGAGGAAGATGGTTGCGGAGTATATTGTGAATCTAGGGTAGGAAGTGTGGGAGAAGGAGATTCTCTGTAAGTAGTAGTTGTGCTCATTTGAGAGGTGAATAATTGTCGAACATGTTCCAGCTTGGTGGCGGGAGATCTGGTACGTGAATGAATGATGTTAGGAAGCTGCGGAAGCGGAAATGTTTACGCAAGGTTTCAATTGTAGGTGAGATGTCATTGTATTTCTTAATTCGGAGTTGTAATTGTTTGCATTCTTCAATTTGGGCGATGGCCACAATTGCCTTTTCTAGGTCGGTTGGTAAGTTAGATCTTTCGTTTGTATTATCTATAATTTCAATCCAACTTTCTGGTATACGGTGGAAGTAGTAGTGCGAGCGTAGTTGTCTAGAGGTTTCAACTAGTGATTTTGAGGACCTAATTGGGATGGTTAAATTCACTTTGTCTTTGTCAACCAGGTTGTGGTCTTTAGGTAGATTGGGCAAATCTGTTGGGTTCGCAGTCATGTAGTGTAATGGAATAGGCCAACTATATTTGTATTTTCTATCGATCTCTTTGATAAATTCTTTGGCTAGTCCATTATCAGTGATCGGGAAGGTGTATTTTAATTGTGTTTTGACCCGGTATGGGTCCGCAGGCAAGTTAGGTTTTTGTAAGAAGAAGTCGTTAGGGATGCGTTTGAAGGAGTAGTGTTCCCTCAATTTTTTAACCAAGTTGCGTAGTTCAGTATTGTCTTTGGGGTCGCAAGGGAAAAGATGTCTAACCGCGGAGTTTAGTGCTTGTATAGTTGTAGATAGTTTTTCGTTTTCTGCAGGGAGTTGGAAAAATTCTGCAGGGATTTGTTCGAAACTGTAGTATACTTTTATTTTTGGTGGTATTCTCCTAGGCGTTTAAGTGTTGCCCTGTCGGTGATAGGAAACAGGTTACGGATCGAGGAGTGTAGGTCTTTGATATCGTTTGGTAAAGGTATGATAGAGTACTCGAAGTAGGTCTCTGGCAGCTGTTCAAACTTGTATACCTTACGTAGAGATGCTAAGATAGCTCCGGTGTTTCTTCTATCTACTAATGGAAGTGAGTATGGTAGTGCAGCGAGTATTTCCTCATTTATGTTTTGGGGATGAGTTGGGAGTGGTTCTCATGCGATGAATAGAGACAAGTACGATACGAGTTTGTTCAAATGTAAGCTTAGGGGTGATTTTTGCTAAGTTTAAACAGTAGTAGATGTGTCTAGCGCAGTTATGGGGTCTGAGCAATAGGATGTCGAGGTTGCATAAATAATCAACTGCTAGTTTAATTCTCAGTTTCTCGTAAATCTGCTGGCAGTTTACTTTATTGATAAATCAAACATTATTGTGGTATCGAAACTTCTCTAGTGCCATTTCGAATAGTGATTCAAATTCTTTTTGGTGTGCAGGTGCTGCATTTTTATCTCTAGTAAATGATCTGAAGAAGGCGGTGTCCATATATTGGATCTTTTGGTTAATCGCGGTCGGGATGTTGAATCGAGTGGGTATTGAGTGTAGTTTGTGTAACAAGAATCAGTCTAATTTTTCAGGTGAGTCAAAGGCTTCAATGATCGTTTCATAATTCCATGAATTGTTGTCAAATGTGAGGTCACAATGTCCAGCTATAATCTTTAAGGTTCCTGTGATCCAGTCTGTGGTAGTTTTTTTGATTCTTTTGGTCGGGCATATGCTTAGCTGTAGAGTTTCCGAGGTATGTCAGGCTTAATGGTGACATTAGATTCAGTCTCCATAGCATCTAAGTCGTCCTGATTGGTTAACGAGTCAGGGAGGATCTGTTGATTTTGCTGTTCAAGTGGGTCAGCCCATGAATTGGAGTTAGTGGATGGTTCGGCAAGGTCTGGTGTGAGAATATTTCCAGGCAACTGATCCAGGGTGTTTACATTGGGTAGCGTGGGAATTGGGTCAGTCCGTATGATCATCAAATTTCCCACACTTGTTGTTGTGTTTTGATATGGTGATGTCATCGATGGATCTATCGGGGGTAAACTAAAATCGCCACTTTTGAGCAAAAATTCATGAGTAGGAGGGGTGGTGTTGGAAGAGGCCTAGTATTGGGTCTTGACATGTTTAACAGAAGGACCCGTGGGTGCATCTATTGACTCTTTGATATTAGCATGGATCTCGTCAAACGAAGTTAAGAAAGTTTGTTGAATGTCTTCCATAGGATTTTCTGTCAGTCGTTGGCCAGAAGCCATCGTGAAGAAGTGCGAGAACACACGGGGTATGGTGAAAAGGCTGTCTCTCTTTCTTTTAGTTATTTTGAGAGGCACTAAGCAGGAGCTGAGATATAGATATCAAATTAGGCCTCAAGGCCTATAATTAAGCAAGCGTTGTTTGTTTTTCTATGTATTTTGTGTTGTTTCCCTAAGCTCTGAATTTGGTTTAGTGATCTACGAGAAAGAGTTTTTTAGCATTCTATAGGTACATTTGTTACTACCCCTTCGCAATAATATCTTACTCTAACTAAATCGAATTCATTCTTGAACTTGTAAGAAATAGTGCCAAAACCTGTGAATTTTGGCTTAGTAAAATGCAGCAAAACCCGGTCCATTAACGGTCCAAAATGTCTGGGCAAACAGTTCATTTCAGCCTATTTTAGTCATGCCAACAAGGAACTTATATATGCAAACCCATTTTCGTTTTTCTGGCTGTTCATAGATCATATCCGGATATATTTTTTTATAGGCAGACAGGTAGAAATGAGTTTTAGAATAGGTTTAGGGTTTGGTTTTTAGTTAGATATAAGGTTAAGGTTAGGATTAGGGATCAGGTGGTTAAAAGTGGTATGATATTAAAATATGCACAGACAAACTTCCGTAAGTGATGTGCATATTTTGTGAGACTGCGCCAAATCATAAGACCTAAAATAACCATGAGTTCTAAAGGTTAGAATTAGGGTCAGTTTCATTATGTTAAGCTTTGGGATGAAGGTTTTCATATATATAGCCTAGTATCACTTGTGTAAGCTTGGTTTTAGATTTTTGTTATATATATATTGATTTATAAAATTAAATTAGAATGTATGTACGCACATATATAATTATATATTATGTTTGTTATACAAAATTTAAATATGCAGTATAAAATTAAATTCATGTGATAGAGTACATGTACCTTAGGGTACATATAAATAAATCCTTAATTTTATTGCTTTTTTTTTATTTTTTAATATGGCACAGTGCGAAAAGATATGTATCTCAAAAAATTTCATAATTTTGACACTAAGAAAAAAATTTTTTTTCTTAATTAATTATTAAAAATTTTTTAGTATCAAATAAAATAGGTTTTAATCTAATCTATTATTATTTTTATTGTTTTAACATTGTTTTATTTTAATAATTAAGCATGTACAATTCACTGTATTTGAAAAAAAACAAAAAATTTTGTTTAAAAAAAAAGATAGTTTAATTGATGATCCGCGAGTCAACCAGAGAGTGGTCATAGTGAAACGTGATGCAGATTACTTATAGAAATTAGGGTTTTGCGAATGTGGAGTGCACACATCTAAAACTTTTTTTATACTAAGTTAATCACTCTTCTGACTTAAGAGACTTTTGTAGAGCTCGTCAAGACGCATCTAATGGTGGGTAGAGCGTCAAAATCGGCCTGGTGGGTGCTGAGATATCTTTAAAAAACGTTTTTTTTACTATGTAAATTTCTTTACAAACAATACTATTGTTTGCAAAGAAATTTACATAGTAAAAGAAACGTTTTTTAAAGATATCTCAGCACCCACCTGGCCGATTTTGACGCTCTACCCACCATTAGATGCGTCTTGACGAGCTCTACAAAAGTCTCTTAAGTCAGAAGAGTGATTAACTTAGTATAAAAAAAGTTTTAGATGTGTGCACTCCACATTCGCAAAACCCTAATTTCTATAAGTAATCCGCATCACGTTTCACTATGACCACTCTCTGTTGACTCGCGGATCACCAATTAAATAATTTCGCAACCAATATGCAGTTCTATGAGTTTGTACTATGCAAGTGCATTAATGTGTATATGATAAAGATATGGAAAAACTTTGAGCAAAATTGAATCACTGGTTGTTAAGAAATCAAGCTTTAAAGTGAGGTAATCAGATTTTTTTACTATATACAAGTATATATAAATTACTATAGTAAGAGCAGTGACAGATATTACGTAATATCCTGGGGGGTCAAAAAAATTTTTATATAAGACTAATTATACAATTTGATTGGCTAATTGGTCTTATGTGGGGGGAGGGGGTACCCCCTGATAAAATGATATTACGTAATATATGTCACGGCCCTAAATTATAGTAAATATTTTTAAAAAAAGTTACTATTAATAAATTTTTTTTATTTTATCAATAAAATAATCAAAATAATTTTATTTTTATCAATCCGGTAACCTAATAAGTATATTAAATTAAAAAAATTAAAAATTAATTTGAGCAAAAAATATTTTAATTAGAGCTATTTGAGGTACATATCTTTATGCACCAGCCTATATTTTTTTTATTATTTTTTTTCTATTCTTTTAATTTTTTATTTTATTTTAATTTTTAATTTTTTATTTTTTAATGCGTTTGTTTTTTTTTTTATTTAAATTTTTTTTAAATGATTCTTTTTTTTTATTTCTAATTTTTATTATTTTTTTTATATTTTTATTATCATATTTTATTTTTTTCATTTTTTTACTTAATATTAATTTTTTTTAATTTTTACTTAAATAAATTTTTTATTTTTTATTTTTTTAATGCATTTGTTTTTTTATTTAATTTTTTTATTTTCTATTTTATCATTTTTTTTATATTTTTCTTACGTTTTTTATTTTTTTTATTTTTTTACTTATTTAATTTTTATTTATTTTTTATTTAAATATATTTTTTATTTTTTATTATTTAATTTATTTAAAAGTTTTTTATTATTTGTCATACCATACATACCTCCTATATGATCAGCTAATTATTTTTCAGATTGGCAATCATACTGTACCAGGTATAAATATTTTTTTTCTATTTTTTTTTTATTTTTTATTAAAAGCCATCAACGTTGTTAGAGCCCGGAGACACTAGAACTTGTGCAAAGATAAGTTTCAAGTTTCTTTTTTTATTTGTTAATTTATTTATTTATTATTATTAACTTCTTTTCTTTCTTTTATTTTAGGCTTGTGCTTTGGTAGAATACTAAAAATAAACACTGAGAATGTAGAAGAGGAATGAATCTGTTGGACGCCGTGAATATAGATGAGGAATCTGTTGGAGCCATCACTAGAGCTATTGTTGGAGCTATCATTGGAGCCGTAGTTGGAGCTGTTATTGAAGCCGTAGTTAGAGCCGTTGTTGGAGCCGTTGTTGGAGCTATAGTTGAAGCAGCCTTAAACTTCATGAAGTCGTATTTAGATTAGCGGATCTCTTGTTATTTTGGTATTTAGTAGGTTTTTTCAATTTTTCGAGTTTTTCATAAGTTCTTTCATAGGTTCATTGTTTTTAGTTGAGTTCTCAATAGGTTTTTTATCAGTTTTTGAGTGTTTCTATAGTGTTTGTGTAGTGGTTTCTCTATAGTGGTTGTGGTGTCTCTACAGCGATTTGTGTGGTATCTTTATGTGATTGTGTGTGTTTCTTTGCCATTTTTGTGGTGTCTCTATGCCGTTTGTGGTGGTCTTTATAGCATTTGTACTGTGATGTCTCTATGGCATTTATGTGGTATTTGTGTGGTATTTTTATAGTGTTTGTGTGTATCACTGAAGCGTTTCTGTGGTATCTTTTGTAATATGTTTTGTGGTTTTTTTTTTTAATAAAAATATATTTTTTTTTATTATTTTTGTAAAATTTTATAATTGACCAATATTATGTATTTGTAATAAATTACATTGTTAAAATATATGAATATTTTTATATATGAAAAATTAGCATTTAATATTTATAATAATAATAATATAACATCAGCGAATTATATAAATGTAATCTTACGTAAGTTATTACGGCCTGAAAACTTGCGCAAGAATTACAAATCGACGCGAAATCTTTCGCAATTTTCAATTACAGAATATTACAAAATACATATGTAAAAAATTATGCAATATTACATCACAATAATTCGAAATAAATCGCAACAATGCGCATATCAATAAACTAAGGGCAGTGTCATTAATCACCTGATTATTTTTTATCAGAGGCCTACCCCCCCTCCCTCTTCCTCAATATATAAATAGTCAGGTTCTTATATATAATTTCAACTTTTTTTACCCCCCTCCCCCCCTAAAAAATCACCTGATTTTTGTTACTCCCCTAA
>QKWP01001007.1:131410-143389 GCA_003550325.1 Gigaspora rosea
TAAAGAAAAATTTTAATAGTAAAAATGCCAATACAAGAACTTTAAACATTTATTATATTAAAGTTTTCTAATGATTTTAAAAAAATTTTATAACAAAGTTACTAAAACAAAACTTAAAGAATATTTTTTACTTAGAAAAGATATGGCTAAAATCAAATTTTAAAATTTTATTAAAAATTTTAAAATACGCAGGCAAATTTGCCTGTGTTACAATCTAAGGGATAAACGAGAGTACAACTAGCCACACGTGCACTTTTGGTGCCTAATTTAAGTAGTCCGCCCTCAGGTTCTACACTAGCTGTCATACCTGCAACCCACTACGGGTATTGCCTATTCAAAACCCTCTGATTTATATAGTAACCACCCATTGTATTTTCAAACAGCTTTAGGGCTACTTTACCCCGCATGCAATCTCGTACCGGTCAGACAACCATGTCCCATTTCATTGTCGCCCCCAGATTTTCAGTAACCAACGCATCTGCATTATACCGACACTTGCAGTCCGGTGCCACTCCGAACCGCTAGGTACCTCCTTTGCCTTTATAAGGTTCATTCTGATCCTGGTACCAACCTTCTTTATGGTAGCACCATCAAAGATCATCAATCTACCTCCTTATTCAGAACTTCCCAAACAGGTTTCTGTTTTTCCGGTTCCTTGAATTTTTCGGTGCAGCAACACCATTGCACCCACGGAGAGCTCCCATTCAAAATGGTGGAACCAAGGTTACAGGTTTCTCACCCAACCGATATTGAGCCACAGTTACCGCAACACAGGTCTAATTTTCGTTATCGTCGACAGTGGGATTTGAACTTTCAATCTGCTGCTTGGGGGGTGACAACCTGGCTACTTCTCTAGATCACCACACCCTTAGTATGTCTTCTTGCAAAGGTGCTTAAATAAAAAATAAAATTAAAAAAATTAAAAAATAAAAAAATAGAAAAATGAAAACAAAAAAATGAAACGAAAACAAAAAATAAAACGAACAAAATGAAATAAAAACAAAAAAGTGAAAAAAACCAAAATAGAAGATCTAGTTATAAACAAAAGATCTAATCTGATCTTGTAGTACAGAATTTAAATATCATCAAACTATTTCGAACTATTTCGAAAAATCAGTCTAACACGTGATCCAGGTTACAGATCTACTGATTCTGATCCAGCTTGGTTTTCTAGTTCTAAAATATTTTGAAAAAGATCAAAATATTTCGTAACCTATTTCGAAATATTTCGTAACCTATTTCGAAATATTTCGTAACCTATTTCGAAATATTTCGAAATTACTTTCGTAATATTTCGAAAATTTGATATTTCGAAATATTTCGAAATATATTACGTAATATTTTGCTTATATTACGGTTCGTAAGATCTTACGTAAGATTATGCTATTATAAATTTGCTGATGAAATTACATTGTTAAAATATAGTATAAATATTTGAATAAATTCTTTTAATGTAATAAAATTTAGCTAGCATTTAATATTTAGACGAGTATATAGTAATTTATTTTTATTTGCTTTTGGCTATTATATTCTGGTCTGTGCAGATTTATATATTTTTAAAAACCTTTGCAGAATTTATAAAAAAATTCTTTAAGTATAGTTGTGGAGTTGCAGATCTTCGCAAATTTTTAATTATTGTTTTTTTTAGAAATCTGCACAGATCTGGACCTAAAAAATTCTCCCGATGCATAGTAAAATGGTATATTACTATAATTCCGTAATTCTACCACCAACTATAACTATACATATGTATTTGCTAATTTAACATATCATATACCACTACTTTACTAAACCATATACTACTACTATTCATATTACTTATTAATAAGTAATAAATGTGGACTATTGTTAATTGATATTAGAAGATATTAATATCTGGGTGCTATATCTCAAAAGCACATTGGGAAAATAAATAAGGTGCTGATCTGCACAAATCTGCGACCCTGGAAAATTTTAACAAATTTTGCAATAACTTGTGATCCAGTAGTCCAAATTTAACGATTTTGGTACTATTCGATTCGTCTCGATGAGACAAATCGAATGGTACCAAAATCGTTAAATATGGACCACTGGATCACAAGTTATTGCAAAATTTGTTAAAATTTTTCAGGGTCACAGATTTGTGCAGATCAGCACCTTATTTATTTTCCTGATGCATACTAAGTAAACAGGATTGGGTACTCTAAGTTAGGGATGTGTAAAATTTTGGATATCAAATTGCAAAAATTTATTTGGATATCGGCAAATATTTGGATAAATTTGGATAAAAATTTTTTAATATTCAAAATTTGAAAAAATAATTTTATATATCAAAACTCATTATTTGGGCTCACAAATAAATAATTTTGATGCCAGTTACTACATTGGTAGAACAATACTATATGATACATTAATAAAAAATTTCAAACTGTTAAAGTTTTGAAAAAAAAGTAATATAGAAAGATTTTATAATTAATTTTCCCTATATTTATAATGATTTTTGCACTAAAACTCTAGCATCACCACTCTAAAAAAATTTGGCTACTAGCATTAGGATTAAGGTTGTATATTTTTGTTTTGATTTTATGTTACACCTGATCTTGGATTTTTAATTTGGGGTGACAGTGTGGTAATACTAGAATGATTCACAAACACAATCTTATTGGTCAAATCACATGCATAAAGACTTATTTTTATTGGTCATGCCCTTAAAAATTAGGCAAAAATTTGGAAAAATTTAGGATAAATACAAAAATTTGGAAAAATTTGAGTAAATACAAAAGTTTGGAAATCTTTGGATTAGGTATAAAAATTTGAAAAAATTTGAAAAGATTTATTTCCAAATTTACATATCCCTGCTCTAAGTAAAAATGCTCAGGGCCCCAAAAACCTTGCATAGTATTGTGTAACCATGTGTAACACTAATATATTTAAAACCAAAACCCTAATTCTAATTAATATATAAAAGTACCCTAACTTTAAATTTTAATAAAAACTATTACAGTATAACAACATATGGGTGGATACTAATATCCTCTGGTGTAAAATACATAATACTAAAATGTAAGTAGTAATACGACAAGCAGTCAGTAATATGGGGTGTGGTCAATTAAAACAGCCCATTTTGATATTGAGTTTAATTATTTTTGGGCTAATCCTGGGATTAATCAAATTTCACGATTTTTGATTGGTTAAAGATAGCATGTGACTATAGGGTATCTCATGATGTGCTGACTTTACACAGCCTCATGTAATTTTTTTTTTTTACATTATCTTATTTTTTTTATTATGCATATCGACTTTTATTTATAATTGAAAAGTATCAATCATGTCAAAATTTACATGAATCTAATAAAAACTCAATTTTCAAAAATTGTAAAAATTGGCTGTTTTAATTGATCACACTCTATACGATACTAAAGTTAAAATTAGATCTATTTAAATTTTTTAAAAAAAAATTATATTATAAAAGAAGGTTGGCTGCCTACGGGTATTGAACTTCCGATCTTCAGGTCTTACGCTAGTCCTCCTAGGCCACTGTACTATGGGGGTTTAGGCCTGGTGTAAAAAGTTATATTTTCCTATACATACCATATATACAATCTGTACAGTAGTACGTAAGGCCTAAAGATCGGAAGTTCAATACCCGTAGGCAGCCAACCTTCTTTTATAATTTTTAATAATTTTTCAAAAATTTTTAAATTCTGTATTCATTTTCCGGTTCCTAGTTTATCCGCGCTCTTTTTTATGGTACACAATTACGCCAAATGGAAAGTTCAGAACAAGGAGAAGGAAGCGGACAAGAAGCTTTGATATCAAAAGTTCAGGACAGTAGAAAAGTTAAAAATATGGTATTTTTTTACTTTATTAAATTTGAATCCTAACGGGTTTAATACTACTATAACTAACGACTGATTTCATATTAAAAGTCAATGATATATTCAAAATTTGACTTTTTGGATAGACCCTGGTGGAAGCACTCTTATGATGAACGCGATGCTAATTATTTTCTCTTAAGTGCCAAGCGCCACCAACATGCCATATTATTAGCTATTAACGAAAGTGACTCGCTCTTTTGGAAGGGATATATTGACCTTCATCGTGAACATTATCTGCTCGAATGTATTACTGCAGAAAGTAATGTTGACCTTACTATCGACTTTATACGACAGACTCTAAAAAAAACCTGGTATTCTTAGATTGTTGTTGAGCTGGTTATGCGGAAAAATTTTTGCAACTTGCTTCATACCCGAAAGATCTTTACGTTTGATTAGAAAAGTGAAAAATATCCACGATGCCATTATTGATATTTTTCCATCAATATTCTTTTCTGATCTTCCAATAGATCGGTTTACACCTTCATTTGCACTGCAGTTGCATCGACAAATTGGAAATGAATTGATTAGTAACGCGGGCCAGTATAGAACGCGACATGTTATGGCAGCACAAGAAAACTATGTATATATGGCACCGGATTTGATCGAGGATAAAATGAATGAGTTATTCTGTCAATGTAAAGATAAATTTGGAAGGACAGACTTGCAGTTGGAGGAAGTTATTAAATATGGGGCCTGTTTTCTTGTCTATTTCTTGACGATTCACCCTTTCATAAATGGAAACGGAAGAGTAGCGAGATTGCTTTTAAGTTACCTCTTATCAAAATTCACAGTGGTGCCTCTTTCTTTATATATAGGATCTAAAACACGAGATGTGTATTTACAATGCCTTCGTGAAGCACGATATCAAGATCCATTTAATCCCGGTGCACTTGCAACCTTTATACTTGAATGTGTATACAAGACATCTTATAACATATGCGTAGTAATGGATATCGATACTCAAAATTAATATAGTCGTTAATCCTGTTATAAAGTGAAGTGATAATAAAAAGAATATGACCATAGTTTAAATTAGTATAAATTTGAAAAACAAGATTGTCCAAGCAAATCATAAAAACAATTATGTCTCATTTATGAATTTTATTAATCTCATAAAAACTAGACACGCGTTCCAGGCGCAGTAATTATGTGTGACCTCTTGAGGTCACAGACGCTTGACTTATACTAACCACTGGGAATTGATTAGATCCACAGTTACCGTACAAGCGCAAAATAACGCCCACCTGCGCGTTATTTTGAAACAAGAATTAAATTTGCACCCCTAACTATAATAAATAGTATTTATTTGTAATATGAATAAAAAAGTGTTCCGGAACTGGATTTGATATTAAGTAATGCAATTTTTGGCTTCTGAAGAACAACTTTTGTTAAAATAAAAAATAGATTTCTTAATATCAACCCATTCCGAAGCACTTTTTACTCATTTATCTTTTTTGATTTATTTATAGGGATGCACGTTAATTTGGGACGCCCATGGGCGTTAATTTGAAGCTACTAATATTTACACTCATGACTTATTTCATATGAGATGAGGGTATCTGATTTTCGAATTAACACCCCTGGGCATTATTTCGCGCTTATACGGTAATTTAGAAATCATCGGTTTATATATGTTTTGCTTGTAACAATAAATGGGACCCTCCACAGCAAAATAAGGGGATGGGCCAAAAAATTCCGATTTTTTAATTTTATGATAATTTTATTCTTTAACCCAAAGCTACATTACTAATCTAATAATAATATAACTCTATAATGTAAAATGTTAGTACAAGGTTATTATAATTATAAAATATAGCATATCAAGCTGTATACTCATAATACAATTCTTCAAGATATTGGATTTTTTCAAAAAAAATTTTTTGCTCCTTTTGCTGTGGGGGTCCCAAATATGAACGTGTACTTTTTCTGAAATTATTTTATTTTGATGCATCAATAAAAAATTTATATAATTATGCTAATTACAACCCTCAACCTCACTAATATTAGGGATTGGAACCATTTAACCGTTTAAAAATTGCTCTATAATTCCGGGTAGAATTATGTTGGTTGTAGGCCGGAATTATTTTAATGCTGGCCAAATTAAACAGTTAAATGATTAAACGATTAAATGATTAAGAAAAATTTTAGGCAGTTCCAATCTCTGGCCTATCGTAAATATGCTCTTTGTTACCAACCCTCATATATATCAATATAATTGTCTAATCCAAATTGGTTGTTGGCTGTATAATTCTTTTGTGATAAAGCATACAAACAAGACTTATCTGAATTCGAATTTGAATATAACTGATATTCTAATGGCAATAAAACTTTTGCTTTATTATAATTTTAAATTTATATGTTAGTATAGTAGTGCTATCACTATATATCTGTTTTTTTCTTTGCTTATACTATACTTACTCTCTAGCGCTCTTTTATTAAGGTCAATATTAATCAATAGGGCCTTCCTAATTAGCAAGGTCCTCTACATGTCTATATGGTACATACATTTACTATTATAGTAATGGTCCTATTCCATGTTTTCCAACTAGATTTAACCGGCTAACCCAGTGTTGTCACCAGACATAGTCCGAGCTATATTTGGTGGACTCGGACAATTTCGGACATTGTCTAAGTCTGTGTCCGAATTATGTCCGAGTAAATAGATTGTCACTGGACATTGTCTGTGCAATATTTGTCAGATACTGACATATTCAGACTCAAACATTGTCCAATGTCCGAGTTTGTAATTAAAAGTTAAGCTTGACATTTGGACGATACATTTATATACAGAAATTTGAAACAATAAAGAATTCATGATATATTTGAAATATATCAAATGCTGTTGTGGGAAGTTTCTAGATCTTATATGAGTTCATAAGTATAAATAATTTAATTGATGTGATACTAAAAAAATCAACACGTGTGAATGTACAGTAAAATTTAGATCGTAGGAATATATTAACAGTTAACATTAACAGTTAATATTATGAAAAAAGATACTATTAGAAATTTATGGGTTGATTTTTTTAATATATTCTTTGTTTAAACTATTATTTTCATTAGAGTGGTGACATATATTATATAATATAATTTTACTATAACCCCTACTCCCTCCCCTCTACATAAGAGAAATTTGATCGGCTATTATGAACTTTTATATTTAACATAAGATTTCAGAGACCCCTAAAATATTACGTAATATCTGTCACCACCCTTATTTTCCGGTCTATTTTTACAGTTTTCACTATTCTTACTATTATACATTTCTTTTTCTTTATGGTTAATGGCATAAGAGTGATAACTATGGCAAAATAAATCTATATTTGTTAATAAAAATGACTGATTTCATACCATATTTCAAAAAAAAACTGAATAAGAAAAGCATTGTGATTATAATAAAAAAACATACCAATATGATCGTTTCAATAAGGTCACCAATAATTTCAGTTACAAGAGTAATATTATATGAGTCGACACAAAGATCTTTGGGGTCAGGGCTATTATTTGCCTAGCTCACAAGACAAATCATCCAAATAACTTTGTTTGTTTACAATTGTGTAAATAATTTTAGCAAGATATTGAGTAATAAGAATTGTGACAATAATATTGACAATAATGGAATAGATTTTTAAATTTCTAACCATATTCTATGATACAAATATCGATATCAATATTGTATCAATCGATATTAAATGTTAATATAATACAATGCTATTAATTTTAATATTAAAAATTTAAAAATTCTTTTTAACATCGACGTGTAGTACACTATAAATGCTAAATTTTTTATAAATTTTTTTAATAGAATTAGTAAATTTAAATTTAAATTATATAAAAAATGTTTATAGCTTACTATATTAAAAGTTTGATTATTAGTTATATTACAAAAAATATTATTTCTACTATAAAGGTTTGTAAGCTGTTAGTTAAAAATCATTACTATTTTAGTATTTCATATAGGCTCATTAGTTTTTTAACCATAATTTTAAAAAAATTTATTAAATAAATTTTGTTTAAATTTATCAGAAGTTGTTAAAAACTAACTTTTAATTCTAATTTATGAAATTTATTAACATTTAAGCCAATATATTAAGAGTAATATAAGTTTAAAAATTTAAAAAATTAAACGTAGTTTTTAATATAAAATTTGTAAGTAAAATTTACTAGTAAAATGACTAAAAATAGCCAAGTTTCAAAGGTCTCTAAAAAATTTAAAAAACTGTTTTTAAAGTTTTGATATTTTTTTTACATAATGCGATTTACCCAAAGTATCTTGCAAAAATATTTTAATAGATTTTTTATTATTAAAATTAATCAATAATTGGCCTTAAATGGTGTCACCATGTAGTACAAAGTACTACTAGTAGTATGCCTAAATCCTATCCATTAATATTAAAAATAAATATTTATGTAAATAAAATAAATAATATTAAAGATAAAATATTATTAATAAATATCATCAATATCTTCAAAATGTTTTTGTACTAATTACTTGGATCACAATTTTCTTTTCTAAATCTGAATAAATTCATTAAATTATCATCATCATTTAAATATTCTATAATTTGATTATTATTTTTATCTTGAAAAGGAATTTTGCTAAATCTCACCATATATAGATTTACTAGAATTAATCATTCTGCTTCTCGCTCCTTTAATGTATATTAATTCGGTTTTATTTCAGAGCAGATTGAAAACTATATGGTGCGCAAATACCATGTCATTGTGCCATTATGTGTAATGCAAAATGATAAAATGGTTTTTTTTATATTGTACTGAAATATTATTATGCGACATAATTCTCAATATAGTTTAAGAATGAATTTTAGCGCTTTAAAAATATATTTATCAATTTGCTAAGAGCTTTAAATGATATGATATTGATAATTAGAATGTGTTATAACCGTGATCTTATCTCTGATTGCAAAACACGGTGTAAACCAGGGATGGTAAATGACCGGGTCATTTGCTCAAATGACCTGAAATGGCCTCAAAATGACTGTTCATTTTGGTCATTTAATTTTTGAGATTTAACAGTTACTCGCGACCAAATGACCTAGGTCATTTATCTAGGTCATTTATAAATGACCAAAGTCATTTGGGCCATTTGGCCATTATACATAAAATACAGTCATGATGCGACTGAGTATTAGTAGGGATGGTTAGGTTGGTTTAGGTTCGTTTTTGGTTTGGAATCTATAGATTCTATTTCAAAAACCTAAGAACCTGGCTTTTAAAAAGTTCCAAACCTGGTTCCAAAACCTGGTTCTTGAACCTAAAAACTTAAAATATATTATAAATCTAAAACTAATAGCCTAAGAACCTAAGAACCTACCATAATCTAAAAACCTATCATAAACCTAAGAACCTAGGTTCCAAAATTGGAACCTGGTTTTTAAAAACCAGGTTCTAAAACCGGGTTCTTAGGCTCCGAACCTAGGAACTTTACCATCTCTAGGTATTAGTACATCTTGGTTAGATCGAAAAAGTTTATGCATGCAAAGCTTAATATTACAGTAATTAAAATTTGGAACTGGTTTTATTTTCATATGTCTTGACGGTCTACCATTACAAAACGAAGAAAATTGCTCTAATTTATAAATATACCATAAAATCTGGACACGAGTACCCCCATGGTGTGTACCATCTACCAGTTTAAATGCTAGATGGTAATTTATACCCGGTACAAAAGTATTATATAAATTATATATATATCATATCAGGTGCATATAGTAAAACATATTGCCTTAATAAACTATACCCCCATAAAGGAGTAAAGGAGTACAGGTACAAATTTGAATTATGGAAATATCTGGGGTACTCGCGTTCAGATTTTACGGTATATGCATACAATATTTAAAATATCTTGATTAATATCAAGCAAGAGACACGAAAATTATTTGACTTAGGGTGTTCTCAAAGCACCTAAATCTTTTTTATCATAGAGTTGTGCTGCTGGCTAACATTAATATCTGCATTCAGTGATATGAATTGTCGTAAGGATCACTTCAATTATTCTCACGATTCTAGACTAGTGATGCCACCGAAATTGATTTTTGAAAAAGGCCTATTTCGTCTTCATTAGAAAAAATTAAAATTTTTTATAAGGAAGGGCAAATAAAATTTATATAGATATGTTCCTTATAATTTCATCTATTCAAAAAAAGTATCAAATAATTTCGTCTTCAAGTAAAATAGGTCAAAAACAATTTCGTCTTCAAATTTTAATTTCGGGTTTTAGAACCCGAAATGCTTTCGTCCTCATGTATATTCTAGACATTCATGCCATGTCAATTTCAAAACAAAAATAATTTAAGGACGGCCATAGATTAAATAAAAAAAAAAAAGAAAAAAAGAAAAAAAAACGAATCATATATTTAAATAAAAACAAATAAATAGTAAATAAATCAAATTGAAAATAAATACTGTAAATAAATTAAGTATTTATGTGTTTTACACTGGGGATATTAGTCCATCCATAAGTTTAATAATTTTTTTATTAAAATTTAGGTTAGGGTACTTTATATGTTAAAGTTAGAATTATATATATTAGAGTTACTCAAGGGTACACAACACTACGCGAGGTTTTTAGAGTCCTGGGCATTTTTACTTTGAGTACCTGATTCAGTTTACTAAGTACGTTTTTAAGATATAGCACCCCTGATATAAATCCCCGGTATCAATTAAAAATAGTAAAAAAAACAATTCAATCAATAAATAAATATCGATAGAAGTCAATCAAATCGTAAAATTTGATCTTTACGGATCAGCCCGACGAGACAAAAACAAGAAAAAAAGTGAAAAACGCAAAATACAAAAAAAACGAATGTCTAAACCTGTCTAGGAGCATTAATAAAAAATGTCGGGAAGACAATTTTACTTATAACCATCCCTAACCCTAATCCCTAACTAACCCTTACCCTAATTTTAATCAAATAATCAAAAACATATAAATGCACCTGGCTTTAGCTAGGGATTGGCTAAAATTTTCTTAATCGTTTACTGTAATCGTTTAACCGACCAGATGATCAAATGGCTGTCAATCTCGCGTATTATTTAATGGAAATTTGAAAAAGACGTAGATTGTTCATCTTTATCTCACAGGATATTGAATAAATCCGTAAATTACACATCACTACAATATACTTGGATAATAAATTTAATAGTAAAATCCGTTATGATTAGAAATGTTTAAATATAACTTATCATTTTAATAACGGGTCTAAAAATCTAGCGGTGATTTAAAAAAAAAGGTCGATTCAAATATAATATATAAAACAAAAGAGAACGATTCAAATATAATTGACAAAAATGAAACATGCAACACTACTTAAATTATTAGTATTAATAAATACCGTAATATGCCATATAAAAAATCCCCATAGATCAGACCCCCTCTCGTTTTTACTAATTATTTTCTTTTTTTTACTAATTAATTTTTTTGGTGGAATGTAACAGACCCGGGTCGTTTATATGGCATATTACGGTATGTATTACGTATTAGTTTTAATAATCTGTTACATCAAGAATTAGCCAAGTCATTTTTCAATCAGTGAAAATTGAAAAATGACAACAGTAAAGTAATGACTCTATGATTGATACCTGGAGCAATTCATATTATATCCGAAGAATAGTGCCTTTATGCTTTGGAGGATACTCATTTGGTGTAAAACACATTGAAAACTGGTAAAGTTGAAATAAAAAATTCACACCAGATACATCTTAACCCGAGAAGTACTAAAGGTTGCGATTTCATTACTATTAATAGGGGGATGGCTAAAGCCATGTACCCACGTGATGTGATTATTGAGAGACGTGATTATCACGTATCTGGTACTAACCGTATACGATCTAATCTGATACTAATTCGTTGTGTACATACACATGCATTTTTTCTTTTTTTTTCTTTCCCACCCACAAAGTAGTTTTTCCTGACCGCTATTACCGTAATTTTTTTTTCTTCCTAAAAACAAGTTGAAGTTTCGTAGTCTTTTTTGAATACTAAATGCGCGTGCATTTTTTTCTTTATTAAAGTGGACCTATATTCAAACGTACTACAGTATCAATTTTTTTTTAAAATAAAAAAAAATCCAAAAGACCATCTACATACGAACGTGCCTTC
>QKWP01001007.1:150618-165310 GCA_003550325.1 Gigaspora rosea
ATCGAATTCTACTAGGTGGTTGCAGAGATATTTTCGTTCAAAATTATAAAAAAAATTTGAGTTCTCAATTATCACATTGTGATTATTGATCTACGAAATTGATCACGTGGGTACATGGCTTTAGACGACCCCTATTAATAGTAATAGTTGTTTAGTTGATTAATATAAATTATTGTTAGTTGATAACTAGTTGATAGCTAACGATTGTCATCGGAACATGTCGATATTGCTGTACTGAAATCAAAACATTAAATCAAAACACTTTAACGCGTTTTTATGTCATGATATTCTCAAAAGCGTGACGATAATTGAGTTTATAGAATAGTATAAGATTATTACCAAGATTTACTGGTTTCGAAGGAAGGAATTTACCTTATTAAAGTAACACTACAATTTTGACACATTACTAATCTTTTGTGACTTTCCAGTTTTCTAAAGTGTCTAATCGACTATTAGTTTTATATTGGCTTGATAAAGATGCCTAGGTTTTCATAACTGACCCTTTGGCAAGTGTTAGCATCTGTTATTAGCAAAAGACTATACGTGATATGTCACATAATATTTGACTAAGTTATCTGGCTATTTACAATTTTTTTTTTTAGCGTAATAGATTGGTTTCCTCCTTTCTTTTATACTATATCAGATATAATTATGTTTAAATACGTGTTTTTTTTTCATGTTGATTTTTTAGGTCGTTGAACACTTTTACCAAATATCAATTAATTAATTATGATTTTTAATAAATTTAAGAGCAAAAATGATAACAGATAATAAAAATGTTCATCATTAATGTGATTTTAAAGTAATTATTTATTGATACAAATATAATACGTAAGTCTGGACATGGTAAAATTTCTATTTCATTTATAAATTTAACATGGTAAACTTTCTACTTCAGTTATAATAATTTTAACATAGTAAAAACACTTTGAAATATGTTAAAATATGAAATCTCCAATAATTGTTGAATGATTTTGAGCATAAAGACATTTAATTTATTATAATAATCTAAGAGGTTTTATGGCCATGTTTGGTTTGATGCTTGATTAAAACATATTTTATCATGAACAAATGCATTAGTACAAAGTTTTATTTATTTTTTTTATATATGTATTCAACTATATTTCGAATTTTTATATTACGAATCCACTATTTATTGACAATTAGATATACGAGATATGTCTCTCACAACCATTATAAATTTTTTGATTTTATTATTATATATTACAAATATAGTAATAATCCAAACAATATTAAGTATCCGGCTCTAAATTTATATTAAACAATAAAATAAAAAAAAAGTACTCTATTAAATATATTCTTTTCATTAAACCTATATAATATTGTCGCAAGTCATTACAAAATTTTTAAATTTTTATTCATTATGTCATCTCTATCACTTCTTGCTTGGAATATTTATGTCGAAAGCGCCATGAATTCACAGTAGCATTAACATTATTTAAATAACTTTTAAATGCTATAATCAAGTTATAATAAATTTTTATTAGAATGAATTCAGTATCATATAATTTACCATAAATTGATAAATAAAATTTTTCAAATACCTTCGGTAGTAAAAGAATCTTTACATTTAACTCTTATATACCAAAATGGTACACCTGCAAGAATAAATCCTAATGCGGAAAGTGATTCCAAAGGTACTCGTGTAAATGGCATAAACACCAAAAATATAGCAACACAACAAAATATGGTAGGAGTAATAAGCCAAACTCGAAATGGTCTATAAAAATACGTTACATTATATTTTTAGGATTAATATAGCAGTATATAAAATATATAAAAATTTATGAAAAAAAATTTATAATGTATTAATAATATTTACCTTTCTAAATTAGGTTCTCTCCATCGTAAGATGAAAAGTCCAAATGATGTAAGGAAATAAAATACCCAACCCGCAACGGAAACAAAATTTAATAAACCAATAAAACTTCCCGGAATAATCATTATAATCGTTAATGTGGCCTGCATAACTAAAGCAGCTGTTGGAGTATTCCATTTATCATGCACTTTACCGAATAAAGCGGGTAAATATCCTTCGCGGCCGGCAACATAGATCAACCTTGAACCTGTAAAGACACCACCATTCGCAGCTCCAAAGCAACTAGCTGCCACACAGAGTGCGAAAAGGATACCACCTATAGGTCCAAACATTTTTCGACCAAAATCCTAAATAATTAATTAAAAATATAATTTTTTTTATTAACAAACAAACAAATAAATAAATATATATACATATATATATATATATATATTAAATTTTCAAAATAATAACTAACTAACTATATAAATCACATACCAGAGCTATCGTATTTGTTTGTCTGACTATAGAAGATGGTAAAACAGCGTAATACGCAACATTCGCCAATAAATAAAAAATGATCACAATTGGTAAACCGACCATGATTATGCGAGGGAGATCTCTTGATGGATTTTTCATTTCTCCAGCGATAACATTCACTGTATTCCTGAACGATAAATCCATTGGACATTTCACGTTAACACGCAGATAAGTAAATTATATTTTTTTTTTAAGAGATATATATCATTTGATTCTAATAGAAAGTCCTCCGAATCGTGAATAAAGAATTATAATTTTTTACAAAGAAANAACTATATAAATCACATACCAGAGCTATCGTATTAAAAAAAACAAGAAGTTAAGCATATATTGATATTAAAAAAAAAAAAAATTGAATTATGAAAAAATGTAAAAGACATACCTGAATAAAATGCTAAAGCATAATCACTCATTCGATGTGAACTTCCAGCAAATAAATCACCATCAAAATTCGTTGTCATACCTCCTCGACCTAATACAACAAAACCAATAATTGCTATAACGAATAAAGTAATCAATTTTATAGCAGTAAAAAGATCTTGTGTTCTTGTTGCTAGGCGGACACTATATGTATTTATTAATGAAATCACAATAACACAAATGATTGCCACAATTTTAATTAAAATATTATGTGTTGAAGGGGAAGGATGATTCTCTTCACTTTCAAAAGCTGTATGATATATTATACGATTCAAATATTCAGCAAATATTACTGCTATAATCGCATTACCTCCTGGCTAACAATTAATAATAAATTAATTTATTATTTCAAAAAGTTTTATTAAAGATATATTATAAAAAAAATTATATAATAATTAATAAATTAATAAATTAATAAATTAATAAATTAATTAATAAATTAATAAATTAATAAATTAATTAATAAATTAATAAATTAATAAATCAATAAGTTAATAAATTAATAAAATTAATAAATTAATAAATTAATAAATTTAATAAATTAAATATTCATCATACCTTTAAACATGTAATAGCAGTCCAGCTGAACAAAAAAGCAGGAAGACTCCCATAAGCATGTGATAAATAAGCGTGTTCACCACCAGATATTGGTATCTCAGAACCCAATTCAGCATATGTAAGAGCACCCGTACATGCTAATAATCCACATATCAACCATACTACTAATGACATTCCTACTGATCCAGCATGCAATACAACAGGACCCGGTGAAGCAAAAATACCAGATCCAATTATTGAACCTATTACTAAAGTAAGACCATTAAAAAATGTAACTTCTTTCTCTAAATTAGTAGGATGTCTTCTTATTTCAGTTAAGGGTAATGGTATAAGATGGTCATCAAAATCGAATACATCACTTTGACGTTCGTTATTTTGAATAAATGTTTGTCGGGCCTCCCCGTCTTGGTCACTTAAATTATCAAGCTCAAAAGAATCTGAACGGTCAGAATTAATATCTTGCTCTTTTGAAGAATCGAACAAAATAGTACTTTCTTCATCTATATTAGAGACAGACATATTTTTTTTTTTAAAGGAAAGTTAAAGAATGTTTGTTTGAGTATATATCTAAAATTTGAGGTAATTAAATTTATTGTAATAAATCAAACGTTCCTTTTATATATTTTTATACAATATAATAATTGGGGTACAAAATATTTGTTTAAGTATATATTAGGATAGTGTTACAAAATAATCTTATATAACTCTCATTTCATGTGACTAACGCCAGTATTATGTATGCTAAGCTTCTTTTAAAGTATATATATAAACAAAAAACACATCGTACTTTTTTTTCGTGACGTGGAGTGTTTTTATTCAACAATTTAAAGCGTTTTTGCCAGCATTTTGCATATTCTTTTTATAATACTATTATTGCTACGTTAAAAATACAATTATAGGCGTAAAACTTAATCATACGTATACGTATACGCTATACGCATCTGGTATAGCAATTGACCGACATAGAAAATTGGTGTAACTGATGTAGCAAGAGAAATTCACTATAACTGATATAAATAAGAAATTAAATGCAACTTTAATTAATATCCTTATTTTTAAAGATTCATTACAATTAGACATATATAGTTGCAGGTTTATTGGAATCAGAGATACATAAACTGGTTGTTTATTAACGTTAGACTAAATTATAAAAACTATCAAAAAATATATACTGATAAATTGGGTTGTTTCTGATATTTTTTGCTTTTAAATTTTTCTAAGATTTTTATAAGTTTTGTATATAAGAAAAGATTTGGGAAGGGTTTTTGACGACGTAAAGCATTTTTACTTTGAGCATTATCTGCTATGCACCAATTAAATTAATTAATTTAGTTTCTAATACAAATATATGCATAGATGTAAACCACCATAAATGCGTTTTAGTAAAAGTGAACTATATACATTTATGGTAAACAATAAATTAAAAATTGTAAAAAAATTTAATTCAGCATTCATTGTTTTAAACTATTCTAGAAATGGCGATCGGGGAAAATTTTCTTAATCGATCAATATGGATCGAAAGTTTGAACTACAGAACTACAGAACTACAATCGATTAAAAATTAAAGATCAACTAATTATTTAATTATTTGCAAATTATATGACCGATCATATGATCGATATTGTTATAATACAAAATTTTTTTTGTTTTAATAATTTTATTCTCTACAAGACCATTATCATATAGAAACGATAGTCATGCACAAATCGTAATTTATCGGGCCCTTCTTATTTTTTTTGGTTAGATGCAAGTAATCTTTCTGTAATTGCATATGACTTTGAAATAAAACGGTAAGAGAAGCAAGAGGTTATGTTATAGTTCTGAATGTATAATCAGCAACGTAAGAAAGGAGGGATTGTTAATTGCCAGGGCAAGGACTTTGGTTTTACTGTAGTAAGGAAGGTTATCTTTCTTTTCATCCCATCACTTCCGCCTGTCCCTCAGTAACTTGCAAACCAAAAGGTGCAGCAGACAGTGCAAAGACCCATGCTTTGTTATTAGGATCTGTGGCTCCATAGGAATTGCAAGAACCTCTTGTTTTGGTGATTATGTCGGTTAAGATGGTAGTTTATAAGTTTTTACAAGACGGTTTTGTGACACTAAAAATAAGTAAGAACTACTATATCTTTGATATTTTGGGTTCAGAAGCAAAAAAAAGTATCAGATTTGCTGAAGTAGAAATAGAAATAGGGTTATTTTGATTCATAATGTAGTGATATAAGTCATGTAAAATCAACTTAAGTCGGTTAGTCGACTTAATCAAGACGATTTTATAAAGCCGACTTAACCGAGTATTAAAATAAACTGTTAATTAGCGCACCTAGTTTTGTGACCAGAACACTTTTTTACTTGCATTACAAATATAAAAGGTCCTAATTTTATTGTTACGTATTCGGAAGTTTCCGTCCTTTATCTAATACCATCTGCTAGTTTCATTTTTTAATTCAAATTAAAGTTTCGGATTTTATTTATATGAAGTACAAATTTTAATTATATATTATTATTAGCTTAATAATTGAAAAAATAATAATAACCAATCAGAAGATTGTCGATTTAGCTTGGCAAATTGAATTCAAACATGTGGCCTTGTTACAAAAAATTTATAAATAAACTAGCTATTATTTTTTTTTTCTAGTATCCACGGGACAGATGCAGATATAATTATGTCTCATGCTTATATAATAGTTTGTTATTAATTTTTAAATATATTACAGGATTAATGAAACTTGATTGGTTGATTGATGTAATAACATATAATTATTTTGTTTTAAATTTTGGTATACTAGAAAATTTTAAAATTTTTGTTATTATATAAACATTTCAGATTAAGCATACTATAAAATAAATTTAATGACTAGTGAAAATAATATTTATTTTATTTTATTACAGGTAAATTTGTATAAGTGTATGAGATAATTAAAGTAATAACGTTTGTAAGCTGTGTTTACTTGGTTTGTTAATCTCAAGTTTTATGTTAAGCAGAATAGATTTAATGTATTAAATTGATAAGATTAGAATTGTATAGTTAAATAATTTCTATTATTTAATATTATGGAAGTGGAGTGGGGTTTGTTCTAGCTATATTTTCTAATCTTTGGTACTCTACTATTACATCTTCATTAACAAAAAATGCAGATTCATTAAGATGAGATATTTCAACATTGTTCCATGTAGGACATCTGCTAAGAGCAACATAAGCTTGACCAGGAGAGAAAATGTTTTCATCTAAGGCAAGAGACACTTTTGGTAAGGTTAAGCCTTGAGTTTTGTGAACTGTAAGAGCAAAGCAGTTTTGTATAGGAAATTGAGTACGGTAACAATTATTTCCATATATTTGAAAGTAATGTGTATGCTTGTAAATATCAATATCTACTATAGAACCTCTTGTGGAGAATGCTATTCGAACAGACTGATTTTCAAGATTTACATCAGTAACTACTCCTACAGTACCATTACATATGCTATGTTGAATTAATGAATTGTTTAGGTACATTACACGAGCACCTGGTTGTATGCGAACTGAAGAAGGTAGGTTTGTTTTTTGTTTAAACATTCGGTTAGTATGCATTGTATCCCAGATTGCAGAATCTACACTATCAATTGCTTGTGATAATAAGAATTTATTAGAAGGAATGGGAAGTAAGTTGCAGATCATTCGATTTATTCGCTGTGCATTTTCTTTAAAGCCTACAATATGGGTTGTATGAAGAAGTATGTCTACTGCAGGACGTGTTATAAATTGCAAGTGGCGGTGATGTAACATGTTCCAACTTTCTGTAGAAATTCTACCAGTTCGTACTTCTTCAAGAAGTTTAAAAAATTGAATATCACTATTTTGACGTTGAGGAGTTTTTAGAAATAGTGGATAGAATAGTGACCAAGTAGCTGATCGAAATACAGGTTGACCAGAAACAGGAGGAAGTTGAAAAAGATCACCAACAACTATTACATTAATTCCACCAAAGGCAGTAGCATTGTTGTGCAGTCTTGCAAATAGATTTGATATGAAATCTAGTAATTCTGCAGAGACCATTGATATTTCTTCAATAATTAGAGTATCAATTTTTTGTAGATAGGCTTTAAAATCTTTGTCAGCAAAAGCTTTTGAAGTGAATCCTGTTTGGGTAGATGTTATTTGTAATTCTGAATGTATTGTTTTTCCTCCTACATTCTGGGCTGCTACTCCAGTTGGTGCAAGTAATAGATAATTAGAATTTCTTTGTTCAAGCATTTTTATTATTATATATATAATATAAGATTTTCCAGTTCCTGCAGATCCTGTTATGAAATAATAAGGCCATTTAGAGTTACTAGTTCTACCTATATACATTGAAATAATTGATATAGCATTGTATTGATCTGCTGGTAATTCAAGTGTAGCAGTTATTGGAAATATATGAGGAAGAATTTTTAAAGCCTCTAATTGTGATTGAATGATACTATGAAGATCTACTGGTAATTGGTTGTTTAATGAGTGTAATAATCTGTCTAACATTTCACAAAATTGGTTGTTTAGACGAGTTAGTCGTGAATGGTGTGTGGCTGCAGTTTGGTTTTGCAAATTATTTAGAAAATCTGGAAATAAAGACAAAAATTTGTCACGGTATGTTTGGTCTGGTGTGGTTTTATAGTCAGCTTCACTTCTTGCAGGATAATTTAAAAGTAACTGTTGATAAAAGTAAAGTTCACCATCTTCAATTGTAAGATACCGATATCTAATTATAATTTCTTTTGTACGTTTTACAACATAGTTTTGTAATTGGTCACGATAGATAGAACGTGGTGTTGTAGGTCGAGAAGGAGTAATAGAATATTGTTCAAAATATTGAGGGTAAGTGAGATTTTCAAACTCAGAAATAAGAGGACGGTGCATATATTTCATAATAGAGTCATCATAGTATGGGTTTTCATCACTTTCATCAATCATATAGGCTGGAAGTACAGAGCGTGCTCTGGTTAAAGGAGGTTCAGTAGTGAGAAATTTTACTGTAGCTGAAGAGTTACATATTTGATGTCCTAATAGCAAAAACATGAGTTCCATTGATCCAAGCCTTCGTGCAATGATGTGCTCTCTTAAAGAATTATTTTCACAAACATTAAAGATATGAGATGGTTCAGCTTTTGCAATATATTTTGCCATATATCGTGCAAATCCTTTATCTGTAATGTATTGTGCATTCATATGAGCATTCCAGAGTAAAAGAGTTGGAGCATGATATGGAACAACCCATGAATCAGCTTCAGTTAGACATTTATATACATAACGGCAATTTCCTTCCTCATAATGAGTTGATTCACTATAGGGGCGTGGAAATCCTTTTTTACAGGTTTGTGATTGGGAGGCTGATACTCTACATTTTTCATTACAAGTATGTATTTGGTTGGCTATAACTGCAGTATAGAGTTCAGGTTCATTTTGTGGATCAGGCATTGTTGATTTTATTATATTATTTTGGATCATAGTTTGTATAGAGTTAGATGTCCAGTAACAGCTATGAGTATGAGCTGCACCACGATTTTGAAACTCAATTCTATCAAAAAAATCAGTAATGTCACCAAAACCTGTAAGATCTGGTTTTTTGTAGAGATGGTTTTTTAGCGATTGAAATCTGTGGACAAAATAGTTTGCACAATGGAATGGTCTGTTTGTTGGTAAAGTATCATTATTATCACTACTAGAGAGTATAGTATGAAGATGAGTCCATCGGCTTTCAGCCATGCTTAAAGTTATAAATAGAGTAGGTAAACCAAGCTTTCGTATCATTGCATTTAGATGGAGTTGTTTTTGGTGAAAATAAGTATCTCCTGTATGTATAAATGATGGTATAGGAATTGTTATATTTTCATTAATAATATTATGTGAAGTATAAGTACTAGGCTGAAGTAAATCTCTTCCAGTTGGAAGGCGGTTGTTTATAGTATTTGAAGTGCTTCTGATTATTCGTTGTGTATTTTGGTGATGTCTTAATTTTTCAAGTTGAAGATATGACCAGAAAGGCCAGTAAGTATGAAGTCTCCATCTTGGATCAATATTTACTAAACGTAATTTAATATATTTGCCATAAGTTTCAATACGAATTTCATCTTCTGTTACAGGTCTATTTATGATATCATGAAAGTGACCTTTTCCATCTGTAAATAAATCAGGAAAAAGTAGGGGTTCTAAATTAGGATCATAAACAGAAATTGGTAAATTTAAGTTATTACTTTCTTGAACAAAGCCTGCCATTAATCTAGTATAGTGAAAATCTTCATTATGAACTTCGCCAGGAAAATCGTAATTAGGAAGTACTACTTCAAGTGAGTTAACAGGAGGTGCTTCAACATTAGTTTGAATATGTTGTGCTCTTGGAAAAGGACCATTTTGGTTATAATATAGTAAAAGATTAGAGAATGGTTGAAGATATGGATTATTTTCAGCCAACCAATTAGCAGCATGTTGTAAAGTTTGGTCATAGATTGGATTATTATTTGAGTTGTTACTATTAGCAGTATCTGGTTCTAAAAAAGCACCTAAAGTTCCAGAATATAATGTTTGAGCTCTAATATTACGAGAATAACCCATAGTTCCTGTTAGACTTCTATATTCTGCATAAGCATTACTATTAGGTGTTCTTCCTAAAGAACAGTGAAGATAAACTGGTGATAAATGTTTTCTTTTGTGTAAGGGAACAGAGGTAATTTCTTCTGGCATAGGGGATAAGTAAGGAAATAAAAATCTTGTTGTAGAGTTTTTGCAAGATTTACAAGTGGGTACTCTAGGCTCAGTAACTTGGTTAATATTAGGATGAAATGATAATAAAACACCAGGTATATATTGCTGAAGAGGATAAGTAACTGATGGGTCATGAATAATCCAAGATGCTTTTTCAGGATATAAAAGACATCCACAAAACACACAAGCAATTCGGGGCCATTGAGCTAAGATGTTGTCTTGAAATTTTTTATACAAGTTTTTGAGTTTTGGTGAAGGTCTCCAATATGTACAAACTTGAGAGATGTTATTATTCGGTGATGTAGAGTTATTAGAATCAGTAGAATCATCTGGATTTGGTGCATGTTGGGAGGATAGATCTAATAAGGTTTCGTATTCAGTATCAAATTCGTATATGTTATGGAGTTGATGGTTCATTTTTTTCTGTTTTCTTATATCTAAATATTGGCTGGGTGCTATCTAGATGCCTAATATATGTAGATTTTAGAAGAGTTGATTAAATTTATTATAATAATATATAATATAGGTAGTCTCAACAGGTAAATAAAAATAATTTGTCTATAAAAGCAAATATTATAGTATTTGCAATATTAATATGGCAAGAAGTTGAGACTTGAAAGGCATGTATTAATTCCGTATTGTGAAAGTTAGTAAACTGATATTTAAAATAAATTTGAAATAATTTGAGATAAATTGAGATGAATTAAAGATGAGATGTAAATGTAATATTAACTAAACAGGTAAATTTTAGATGAGAAAGAATAATAATTAATAAATAATATTTAAAATTGCGAGAACGTAATAATATGTAAATTCGAATAAGTTACTCTTAAAGCATTGGGATTTTAAAATTTATTAGAATTAAATCATGGTTTAAATATTTTTTTGACGAAAATAAGTTTTGTTAGTCTTCTAATATATATGACACTTTTTCGGTAGCAATTGTATAATTTTATTATTTCGTATATTATTACGGTTGGCTTTGTGTACATGAGATCGATCTATTTAGATAGGGCTTGGGTTTTTAAATATAGTTTTTTCGCAAATATTTTAATTCAAGTTTAAATAGTAATCGCGTTACATTTGTATTTGTGTATATCTCAAGTTTCAATGAAAATTTTGTTGTTATTTATAGTAAATACGGCTTAGATCTTTAAGCAGATCGTGTATAATAAGCCTTATTTGGAAATAGACAATTGCGGGTTATTGAAGTTAAATAATAATGCTATATACAAACAATACAAACAATACGCAGTAATGTGATCCGGATTAGGTAGTATAACAGATCCGTACCGGTGACACATATTTTTCAATTTTTTTTTTTGTGCCGAAAAAAGATCAAATCATGCTTTATCAATTTCTTTCTTCAATCCTGCAACCTCTTATTTTTCACCATCATTGCCCTCTAAAAGCTAAGTGTATTAATAAAAATAGATTAGGTTAAATTTTGATGGGAAAAGAGAGATAGGCTGGAAGAGGATCAGGGGAACACGAAATATATTTAAGGATTTTTGGATAACGTAATGAAAAGTAAAAAACAAAATTAAATTTAATTGATCCTCATACTAACTATTGAAGCTATACGGATTATAGTTAACTATTTATAGTTAACTATAATACCGTATAGCTTTAATAGTTAACTATAGTATAGTTTTCACAGTTAACTACCGGTATAATTATTTGTAGTTTGAGTAGTTACGGTAACTACAATTAACTATAGTTTGAATAGTTAACTACAATTAACTATTCAAACTGTAGCTAATTGTAGTTAACTATTCAAACTATAATTATTCGTGGTTCGATAGTTAACTATTCAAACTATAATTATTTGTGGTTCGATAGTTAACTATTCAAACTATAATTATTCGTGGTTCGATAGTTAGCTACAATTAACCATAGCTTGAATAATTAACTACAATTAACTATGGTTTGGTAGTTAACTACAATTAACTATAGTTTGGTAGTTAACTACAAATAACTATAGTTTTTTTGAGTAGTTTAACTGCTTTTAGCTTTCTAAACAAATTAATATAACCAGATTTTTTTTGATTTTATCTAGCTAACAACGGATCACACCACTATATATACGGGATGCGGTGAGGGAACGTAATTCATATCGCATAGGTTGCATATTTTCTTAATAGTTTTGGTTGTTATTTTAGATTAATAAGTAGGGCATATATCTTTAAGCAGAGCCGTATATAGCAGGTCTATTTTGAAAATAGAATAAGTGCGGGTTTGAGGAACTGCATTTGGAAACGGTGAAGGCTGAGTAATAATTAACGGTTACATATGGAATGTGGCGAAAGAATATGATATTCTGTGCATATATTAATACGATTAAAGCGAACTTGAGTTGCGACTTAGTAAGCATGTAAGAAATATAACATATGTCGTGTGGTAAATAATAATTTTGTGGTAGAAATTCTTATACTGGTACGTATTAGCGATAATTATTTGATATTTTTATTTATGTAAAAAAAGTATTTGATACTATATAATATATATATTATATGTTATATAAGATTTAATAAAAAAAAATTGTTTTTTTTATTAATTCTCTCGATTAACTTGGGAAGTTTCATTAGAAGATTGTTGATCTGACATATTTGGAATGGGGTTTGTTTCCAAGGCCGACGATAAAGTCGAGGTTGAAGTTGGATTCATACTAGAAAGGGTGGAACGTTTACTTCTTGGGGTTCGCGGGGTAGCGCCCCGAGGTGTGCGATTAGATCTTCCTTGCTGGTATCCGGGAATATTAGATTGGGACAACCATGGGTAGCAGATAGAGCGTCAGAGTTGTTACGGGTTAAGTTAATTATGGAAATATCCTTCAGAATCATAACGTGTTTTCTGGAGGTAGTTTCATTGTCACGTTGGTAGGTAATTGTACCTATAAAAAGTGCAGTAGTTGATCTGGAGGTTTGATTGATGGCGTTTGTTCTGTTAAAGAGGTATCTATTATTAGCTTTATGTCTTGCTTCGACCCAAAAACTCGATGGCTCTTTCTCCCCAATCCTTTCTTCCACATAAAAATCTAGGGCTAAATCATCTCAAACGTTTTTGGCGGTCTGGGTAGTCGTACCAATGATGATTGAGTTTATACCTAAGGGGGCATGGTTTCGAAGTCGAAATCTATTACTCTAATAGAGGTCGCGGTGACCTTGAAAGAAGTAGTCAAGGGTTAAAAAAAAAAATAAAAATAAAAGAAAAGAAGAAATGTATTATACTGTATAGAAATTATCGCGTCTGACAAATTTGCCTTTTAGGTATATTACGTCTCCAGTGTCGAAGGTCTCAATATGGTGGTTAACAATTTCGTTTACCGGTATAAAAACTTTTATGTTTAAGTAGATAATTTTATTAGGGTTGTCATCACTTAATTTTACTATGCCAGTGACCTCTCTAACGGTAAATTCTTGTGTTAACCGGTCGACGTGAGAGTGAACGAAGCAGATTGCAGATAATTTTGCGGGCATTATAATTTTTTTATTATATTTTTTTTTCTAGCTAAAAATAAGAGTACTTATAAATATATATATATATTTTTTAAATTACTTTTTTTTTTATAGGCGGTAATAGATTTTTTTTATTTACGACACGATTATTGAAGGAATTTTTTTTTAATTCCTACACGAGTTGTAGAACTATCGAAGGAATCGAATTATTTGTTGACAACCACTAAGGGCAATAGAAAACCCTGTTTACTAGTATTTTAGATTCAGAAAAATGTTACTTATCTTTCGCGGTTAATAGCAATACCTGTTTAGTAGTACGTTATGACTTTGAGGTTGTTGCTGATTAATCTTTTTGAGAGAATGATAAGCGGCTATCTTCGTGAGTCTTGAACAAACATGTATGTAATATGATTACTTTGAATAGATCCATGTGGATTATTTCGAGATAAGGGTACTATTTTTAATAAGAAATCGAGCGATAATACAGATTAGTTATGGAACAGGTTTTGATAGTTCTCTGGTACTGGAGAAAGTCGTATACAAGAACCGGATTGGTGTCCGGATTTGTTAATTATCTCTTGGTACTGGAGAAAGTTGTACGCAAGATCCGGATTTGGTATTTCATCTTCGGTACTGGAGAAAATTTAGGTAGGATCTGGTTTTGGTACCTTTTTAGCGTTGATTGATTTTTACACGACCCGATTAATCAGTACTTAGAGAAAATTTAGACAAGATCTGGTTTTGGTACCTTTTTATCGTTGATTGATATTTTTATACGACCCGATTAATCAGTACATTAGCACTCAGAATGGTTTTATAATTTTCAATTTATTATCATTAGCCACTATTAGCCATAAAGAGCTGCATAAGATGCAAAGAAAATCTAAGAAAGACGTAGATCGTTGACTTATATTTTATTACGGTATTGGAAAATTTAAAAATAGCGCTGCAAAAAATAAATAAATTCATTAACTTGTGCGAGTAATCATGGATTAATGTGTAAAAAATAGAGAATTTATTTAGAAAGGATTGACAAATTCTTTCACTGTGGTTCGTGATTATCAATTCATTTGCCCAGTAAAAAAACAAATTTACGTTTGAGTTCAACTAATAGAATATACAAATTTATTAAAAAAAAATTCGTACAATAAGTACAAATAAAAAATTTACAAGAGCTTTTGC
>QKWP01001007.1:166034-182099 GCA_003550325.1 Gigaspora rosea
TAAAAAAAATTCGATGTAACGGTTTTACTATTACTCGAATTACTCAAGGAGAGATTTTGTATTACTATTTGTAACTATTTGTAAAATACACAAAATACAGATCAAGGATCCAAACTTATAACGTTGTTAAAATAAAATAAAAAAAAAACAGGATTTATTTAGAAAGGATCGACAAATTCTTTCGTTGCGGTCTTTAATTTTCGTGATTATCGATTCATCTGGCCAGTAAACAATCCGGCAGCAAAAAATAAAAAAATGTAAAAAATCACGAATAGTGGTTAATAAACATAGGACGAAGTACTCAAAAGGTAAAATTTTTCAATGGTCTAATGTATCTTAATGATGATTTGTAAAAAAAAAAAATACGTAAGTACTATTACTGGTAACTGTTAATATTATACGAATACGAATACGAATACGAATACGAATACGAATACGAATACGAATACGAATACGAATACGAATACGAATACGAATACTATTTACCAGTACAATTATTTCAAAAACGCGAGGACTTTTCTCGAGTAGATCTTGCCATAAAAGAGTATACGTGGCAAGTGTTTTGATGATCTATGGCCAGGGTTTTGGCCGAAACCTACTTAAAAAAAATCTTAATGTAACGGTTTTACTATTACTCGAGTTACTCAAGGTATTACTTATAGAGATTTTGTATTACTATTTGTAAAATACAACATATTATCAAATAGGAAAAACAAGGATCCAAACTTATAACGTTGTTAATAAAATTCGATTTCCTAGCAAATGACACATATTACGTAGTTATTATGAAGCCTGATTGGATAAACAAATGACACATATCGTATATATTACGTAGTTATTCGGCTAAAAACCGAATTTTTTTAAAAACCAACTTAGTTCACTAATGATGTAAGACTCACTGAACATATTTAATATGTCATTTGTGTTAAATATATCAGATTCTAAATTAATCAGAATAGTAAATAACCGTAATTCTTCTGTTAAATATTTTCCATAATGTTCAAGTTCTTTTGTTAACTACCAGTATGTGAAAAATTCTTATTGAGAATCAAACTCTATGTCGTAAGGTTCTTCATTACATGTTACGAATATATTTTACTAAATTCAGGAAATAAGTCAATGCGTTCAGCTTGATCATGTTCAAAAACTTTCCAATAGTTTCTATAAAGTTTTATATTAGTTTGACCTTAAATTTGAAGTATATATTAAAATTAGTTTATCATATGATAAAACATAGCTGATAGTGAGGATAAAACGTTACGTTGGACTCGCTAATTTTGTATGGAGTTAGAATACATCCTATTAACAACTCATTGGGCGAAAGTCTATTTATGTTCAGTGATATTGTTACGATTTAGAGATCTGGTCAGAATGTATTAGATACCAAAAAATACACCCCAATAAATTTACCAAGACGCGTACTATACCCATGTGCATTATTTCGATATTAAATTCACTGACATAATTACACGAGGTGCACATAAGTTAGGCACACTTTAATAATTTTAACATTAACATATAACATATAAAAACCATAATAATAATATATAATATCAAATTATAATAAATTTTGATTTTATTAAACCACGCAAAGTTGATTTCGTTTTGCATTACATGGAATCTGAAAACTTGGGTCGATCGGTCGGATTTTTTTTTAATTAATTAATAGAATAATGTTCACGTCTAAAGTTATGCAAACGTTGATTTTTCATTTTGCGCAACAAGGAGGGTTGTAGTCATATTTTTTCCGCTAGCCCTATTGGACAATTACGGTGACACCGGATGAGAATAGCGGAAAAAATTAATGTCAAAAATCGAACAATTGGCACAAATGGGATCTAAACCAAAAAAAAAAAAAAATTGAAAAAATGGGTCGGCGGGTAATTCAAAACGAAAAATCAACTTTGTGTAGCCTAAACATGATGCAAGTTTTTGTTCTTTGGTGGTTTGTTTAAATGCTCTCTTTGGAGGCATTATTGAATTATCGACAATTTAACAATAACCGAATATTTTAGAAGAAAATAACATGCTTTGAAAATTTGAATGAAAAGTTTTTTTTTTTTTTTATAAAGTAATATACAACATGGATCGTTATTGTACACATTAATATTTGTAATAACGATAACGTAATACTAATGTCCTCCCATTTTCACTTTCCGATTTAAATAAGATTTTTCAAATTTCAAATTATTTTCAAATACGTCACCTTTTATTAATTTTGAAACTTCTATTAATTCTTCACCCAACAATTGAGAAATTTAAAAATCAACCGATCTAATATTCCAACTCCAACGATTGAGAATTTTAAAAATTACTTGATTCAATATTATTGCAAAAAGATGTGACCTCGGCAGATCATAGTGTCGCGTGAAAATCGGATATTCTATAGATTTTAAGAATCTTACTGATCCTCTTCTATCGAAACTCGAAACTTTTAAAGTAAAACTAATAACTAAAGAAATTCCTACTCGCCATAGATTACACGTTAGAGACCCTAGAAAGTACTCTAACATAGAAACAATTCAACATGTCCTTTCGTGCCCGTACAACATACATTCGTTACAAAAAATCATAAGAAAGGGTCATCGAGAAAACCTGTGGCGAGAATGAACTAGAAACACCTGACGTGACAAACGTCATAAAAAATATGGAAGACGCGTATACCGGCAAAGAGCTGCCGTGGAGAACCATAACAAGAAGCGATTAGTAGAAATATTAAGAAAAAAACGAAAAACTAGCCGTGTTGATTTTCTATCGTATAACAAAGAGAAATATACAAATACCTATGGAAACCGAGCCGTACTTGGGTTCAACAAGAAATAAATCCACAACAAAATAATATAGAAGACGTAGCTCAAAACGTGCCTAAAGATAATTACCTCACAAACCACAGTATATGGCTATATAAATTTATAAATCACAATCAAAAAACCCTTTCGAACTCATAGTCTAGAGGTCTTCGACCATCCTTAGCTAAGGATAGGTCGAGAGTGAACTAGCTCTAACCCCTACTCATAAAATAGATAGTGTAAAATGTACTTATTTTGTAACAAATTTATACTTTCTTAATAAATGATTCGAGGAAATACCTCACTTAAAAAAAAAAAAAATAAAAAAAAATAAAAAAAAATAAATATAAATATAACTAATCGAAAAAAAATCATGAGGGTCACATCTTTTTGCAAAACGCTGCAATTTTTCGTCCAACAATTTTAAATAATCACTCGATCTAATATTAATCCTCAACGATTGATAATTTTAAAAATTATCATATTCAGTATTAATTCTTCGTCCAACAATTGAGAATTTTAAAAAATCACCCGATCTAATATTAGTCCTTCGTCCAATAGTTGAGAATTTTAAATCACCCAATTCAATATTATTGCGGTTTACAGAAAGGTGACGATTCTCCGATTTTAAGAGAACTTTACAGATTTCAACGAATATAGAGATACGTTGAAAAATACAACTGATCAATAGACAATCAAGAATCTCCCTAGATCATAATCACAATTATCATGGATCACATCCTTTTGCAAAGCGCTATAATTCTTCTCCCAACCAATTGAAAATTTTAAAAAATCGTCGATTTAATCCCAACGACTGAAAATTTTAAAAACCACCCAATTTAATAATAATCTTTCGCCCAACACTTGAGAATTTTTAAGCAATCGTTCGATCTAATATTAGGCCACGCGAAGTTGATTTTTCGTTATGGATTTCAAAATTCTGGACGGGTGGACAGATTTTTTGTTTGTTTTTTTTTTTTATTATTATTTTAAATTAAATCCGAAATTAAGATAGCTGCAAAATTATTTCGTTTTGCATTACATGAAATGGGGTTTTTTCCTATCGAATGATTTCAGGAAATTAGGGTTTCCACCGAGTTGAGCCGGATAAAAAAAGAAAAAAATGGGCGCAATGCAAAACGAAAAATCAACTTTGCATGGCCTTATATAATTTTTTTACATTATACAGTTATAAGTTGATGAGTTTGCATAATATGCGTATTAGAATTATAGAATCCTAATATATAAAAATATAAAATCATGAGTGTTTGCAAGATTATATAAAATGTTAATATTGAGGGGTTTCAGAATTAAAAAAAAAATAGCGTATTTCGGAAATAAATGGGAGTTCATTTGTGTATCAAAATTTTGAAATCGGAAAATGAAATGGGAATGTTTAGAGACTCCCATTTAACGAAAAGGAAAATGAAATAAAGTTAATACATCGCTCATTTGAAAATGAATACGTCATCTATGTCAAAATTAGATTCGCGCACTTTAATTCTGAAACCTCTCTCTCGCTATGTTTTAGGTTAATTCCAGCAGGATCGTAAAAGATGATATTTTAATAATAATATCAACTGAGTTCACTTAATACACAACCTTTATGTTAGGTTTTATCAGTAGAAATTATATACTGCGACAAAATTAATTGTTAGAAGAAGAACAACAATCTAGTAAAGAAACATTGATATTAATATGAGTATAAAATTATGCTTGTCATTTTTACTGTACTTACAATATTCTTAAAAAGTTTAGATCGATATATATATTATAATATAGTATATATCTGATATATAGCATATAATTTTTTTTTTACATTATATTGTTATAAGTTGATGAGTTTGTATAATATGCATATTAGAATTGTAGAATCCTAATTTATAAAATAATGAGTATGCTGTGTTCTGGGTTGGATATATAAAAATAATCCAGTAAGATCGTAAAAGATGCACGAATCAGATTATTGCACGGTGTCTGACGTACGTACGTACAATCCCATGCCAATAAGTAAATGAAAAAAGTACGAGTTGTTACATAAGACACGTATAAATTACATTTATCGCTGAATAAAGAAAGTTAATTTTCCGACACGACATTATTAAAAAACCCGTAATAACTATTACCGATTTTATACAATTAAACGGGAAGCGGCACGTGATCATTTACATTACCGTATAAATGACTGTATTTCTAAGTCGTGAAATTGTCAACACACACGCGCCAGTTGTCTAAATTGTCAACGACATACACAACCACCAACATACTTACACACGCTGACGTACCCGTACTTAACAAACATACTCACGATCTTACAAGCAACGCACTAGTAATTTTGAAGAATAGAATGAACATTTTTATTTGTAGTAATCATCACAAACTGGTGGTTCCTCTGGGATTAATTGTCGATGGTAGTTAATCAGTTAATCGAGTTACCTATAAGGATGATTTACTGGATTGGCTACTCAAGCCTTTGCTCGTAGCCCACAAGGAGTGACTTAAAAGAGTTTCTTTGAATAAGTTCTACTGGTTGTTCGGAAATGTATCAATTATGGATCTTACTTGTTATAAAAAAAAGAAACTTGTGGTTGTATAGACTACTGATAAAAATATTGCTACTTAATGAGCACAATTATTGACTTATTTATTTACTTTTTTATGAATTAGACGAATATAAGTCGGACGTCCTAGAACTAAGGCCACGCAAACTTGATATTTCATTTTGCATTACATGGAATCTGAAAACATAGGTCAGTCAGTCGGTTTTTTTAATTTTTAATTTAATTTTATTTTTATTTTTTTGATATATTATATAAGTTATGGATTATAATTTATTTTTTTAATAAAAATTTAAGGTTAAATTTTCGTTTTGCACAACAAGGAATCACTACGGCGATTGTGTGTGTCAATGACAAAAGTAATCGAAAACGAAACGATTAACTTACTTTGGAAAACTAATAGAAACATTTCTATGATTGTGTTTAATAATGTATTGTATACGGCAACAATAACGTTAGTTAACAACTCCGTTAGAATTATAGATTTGGATAGTGCTGGCTCTACGGCATTTGTGTGGTGTCTCTACAGCGTTTGTGGTGGTGTCTCTACGTCGTTTTGTGTGGTGTCTCTACGGCGTTTGCATGGTCTCTCTATGGTGTTTGTGTGTTTGGTCTCCATTGGGTTACACCGGATGAGAATAGCAGAAAAAAAATAAATGTCAAAAATTGAACAATTGACACAATTGGGATCAAAAAAAAAATTTTTGAAAAATTAAAAAATGGGTCGGCGGGTAATGCAAAACGAAAAATCAACTTTGCGTGACCTTAATATGATTTTATAAGTCAATAATATTTAATTTTATAAAGACTTTCAATAAATTAAATTTAATAAAGAAAAAAAACCCTTAAAATTTGATTGATGTTTATAATACGTTTTTCTTTGTAAATTATGACTAATTAAACAGTAAGTGTAAACTAAAATATGCTTAGATTAAATTATCGATTACACCTAATTATTTACAAAAAACAATCTATATGTATCTCGTGCTGTGATGAATATAAATTAATTAGTTTGAAATTTTTTTAACTATTTTTTTTTTTTGCTGTGTCGTTTGAGAAAGGTACATATAACACATTTGCTTTAGGTATTATGTACGAATGCACTCTGTTTTAAAATGTTGCTTTCCATTATGATGAAACAGTCTACACACACAATTGATGAGTTTAAAAGTATGAGTGGATATCCCATTCCATTCTAAAGATTCAATAAAGATCGCATTCTGTAACTCAAGATTTAAAGCTCGTATTCACAAAAAAAAAATATCGCATTAACCTATAGAGAAACGTAGAAAATAATTAGTAAAATTGTTCTGTAGATAGTAATTTTAACTTGGAATATAATATGATTAAAGTCAGACAAAAAATTTTTTAATTAGCAAGTTCATTTCATTCATATTGAATCAGCTGGCCCCTGAACTTGTTGGTCATCATATTTATATATATTCACAAATAAATTACTTCTCTTTACCTTTCTACAAATGTACTAATATCTTAAAATCAACCAAAAATGTGGGTGCTCTTTACGATTTGGTTGGCATATCTATCACTCTTTGGTAAGAGCCAAAATCTAATATCCTGAATTTATTGGGTTCTTGCAAAGTGCATCTGCTAATGCTTTGCCCACTCTGGTCCAAGTCCATTCTCAGAAATTTTCAAAGAAGTCAGCGCAGCGTTCATGCAGAGCGCATGAGTTGATTATAAATTCTACACCGAATCAAAATTTCCTCAACCATAGCAAAAAAAAAAAAAAAAAAACCTAATGTACGCCTTTTTCAGTGGCTCAGACATTTTTCATTGGTGTCAGCTAATATAGTAATACGGAAGCTTTATTTGGTTTAGTAAGAAAAATATGTAGTACGTACATAAAATTTGAATTACTATAACAATAATAACAGTAACTTTAACATGTGTATAACAAGATAAATTGTGACAATAGAATGAACAATTGTGATAACTAAAGCCATTATATCATTATGTTAATCGATCCCGCAGTAATTATTAGCCGAATTTGAGCAATATTTGTAAAGAATTGGCATTTTTAACTAATATTCGTCCAATCATTAAGTTATAGAAAGTTATTTCTCTGTAAATCTCTAATAGAAGTTTACCGGTTTTTGCTTTAATTTTTGAGTAATTTAGATGGGACAAATTAAGGACCTAACAGTGTGAAGAAAATTTTATTGATCGGTTCATAATCGGTCCCATCTAAATTACTCAGAACCTAATGCAAAAACTGACAAATTTCTATGTTATAGAAAAATAACTTTTCTATAACTTTACATATCAAACGAATATTAGTTAAAACTACCAATTTTGTACAAACCTCAAAGTCGGCTGATAATTACTGCAGGAGTGATTCAAGATTGTTACCGTTATAACTTAAGCATTCGAAATCAGTTTCTTAAATAAGTAGCAAAATGTATCATATGTGATCTTTAATTAGGAATGCAATTAGTAACTTCAACACTCATTTTTCTAAATAACAAAAATTTCATTTGAAAATATTTGAGAACTTCTAATCAAAAGTAACAATGAAGATTATGAAGAAGATAAAAAGAGAATTAAAAAGAAGATTGATTTTAAAATAATTGTAAAAACCAATTTATTTATTTGATTTAATATGCTTTTTAAAAATCTTGCCAGAGACTGGAACTATATCAGTATGTCTAATAATAATTAATTATAATGATAAGAATAACAAAAGCCAAAAGGTGATATTAATAGTAAAAAAAAGAAAAAACATTTCAGAAAAATGTAAAAATGCAAAAAAAGCCAAATTAGGTAGCTATAAAATTATATATATACTTTATATTTATCAGGTTCATTATATTAAACTAAACTTACTAATTTATTGCATTTATTCTAATTATTAAATAATGGAATTAATATTTATTGGGTTTATTAATGTTTCTTATAGTTCCTATTTGATGCTTAGAGATCCTGTTCCTGAATTGGACAAATTAATTTCAAATTCTGATCTACTATCATAACCAAAAAAACAATTAAATATGACAAAAAAAAATATCAACACTATAAAACATATTATTAGTACTAGTATTAAGGTAATAATATATAAATCTTACTAAAATTTTGTAACAAATTTTTTTTAATAAGGCACAAGATAAAATTTATATTATATTAGATCTTGAAAGTATGTATAAGTATGTATACAATCTATTTTGTTCAATCAGAGAAAACATTTTTATATATCTACTCAAAAATATGGAAAAATTTGGCTTCTTATATTTATTGGAGGTTTGCTATACTAAATTAAAATAACTAACTTATTTAATATTGAAGTAACAAAAAACCTCTACAAAAACTATTACCCATCTCAAAAATTTGTGACCCTTTATTTAACAAAATAACAATGTGCTATCAATTATACAAATACTCTTATGAGACTCTAGAATTTGTAAAATTATTTCTGTCTTCTAAAAATTGCTGACCCAAAGTACATTAAATCAAAAAGCATATTATATCTATAATTTATCAAAGTATAAATAATATTACAACTAATAAAATTTTGTCTATATATTGTATTATATTTGAAATTAATAAATAAAATAAATAATCTCTTTACAAATAAGTAAACAACATGCCAATGCTTTTGAAGTACACTTTGGCTCATTTTTTATCTAACAAATAGAGAAATTGCAACTTGTATTTATTTTAATAACCTTATGATTCTATTATTAAATTTAATAATTAAAGGTTTATCTTTATAAAAAAACATTTAAAAAACATTTAACAAATTGCATCAAATTATTTTGAATTGGCATGCATACAAAATAGTATTAAACTTACTTAGAATATATACATAATTGATAATTTTTTTTTTGTTAGTTTTTATTCAAATATATTTTTTTATAGAGTTGTTCTTGCTTTTTTGCTTTCTTTTTTTATTTTTTTTTATATATTTATTACTTGTATTGTGATAGAAAAATATTTTAATACAAATTTTATTTTATTATCTTTTGATTGATCTAATACTGCTACTAATTATTTAAAAAGTTTACAAAAACTAACAGCTAAAAATAATAGTCTGAAAGGGGAATTAAAGAAAATAAAAGGGCAAACAGTAAATAAGCAACTAAAACAAGAACAAATAACTATAAAAATGCTATATTAGATTATACTAACTACTTCAGAATTGCAAGAAATGAATAATCTATAAAATAGTAATATTATCAAAATTTCATTCCATTACAAAGTTATTTTTATATAGAGTTATGTAAATACTTTACATTCTTTTATTTAAAAATTTTAAATATTTATAAATCTAATATAGACTTATATAGTTATAATTTATATATAAAAATTATTTTAAATCAATAATTATAAAATGCACCTATAGTGTTGAACACTATATAATTTTTATTAATAAAATTTAGGGTTAAAATGCATTTTTAGAATAAAAAGAAGGGTTGTATAATATAATATAGATTAGATATAAGGTTCCAATTTTAGCTTTTGTAAGGTTTTTAGAGTTCTGAGCATTTTTTACTTAGAGTATTTGATCCTATTTACTTAGTACATTTTTTAGAAATAGAACTTATTTTAGTAAACTTGTTTTAAATAATATATATTTAAATGACTATTTTTAAATATTATCTAAAAAAATATTATTAAATATTATTTCTAGTATGAATCAGATTATCATTATATTATATAATCATCAATCTGTATAAATTAAAGAAGTTGTCAAGGAAACTGACCAAATATATATTAAATGAAGGGGAGGAGAGTAGACCATGTCCATAAGTTAGTTATCTATAGTTATCCTTTATAGTAATTTAGAATTTTAGATTTTGGTATTGTATATATATAATTTAATATTTTGCAAAAAAAATTCATTTACAATTTTTATACAAAATATATAATTATTAGTTCTAATTAATATTAAATATAGTATATTTTTTTTTTCTTCTTCGATATGCCTTGCCGTACCCCGTTTACCCAGATACCGTCAACCAAGTCTAACCCCCAAGTTCCACCGTGAACTTCCACCTCCAACTTGACTTTCCGTTGATAGCACCCTTAGGGGAAATTCTAGTTAAGAATCACATGACTCTATTCAAGAATACTTTCAAGGGTCGATATTTTCCAAGAACCTAAGGCCCCAAGAACAGCATATCTGCGTCTAGCCCCGGAGGGCCAGCAAACTGCAGTGAGGGGATTGCACCCTACAACCGACTTTTTGGTAGGATAGCTCCTTGTCCCACACAGGTATCTACCTACGCTTTAGTAACAGTGCATTAACCGAGGCCAACACTTGTGGTCAGAGTAGTACCCTTGAACCCTGAGTTACCTACTTCTGCCCTTGTAAGGTTCACTCTGATCCCGGTACCTACTTTTTCCTTCATACCAGTCCTTTCCCGAATACCCCAAACTTCCAATCCAGTTAGCCCGGAAGGGTCGATTTACCTGGCTTTAGGTGCCATATGGTTTTTCTTCCCTTGGTACCTACTTCCGTAACATAGGTCCTTTTCCTCCGGTGCGTCACTGGCAGCCAGGTTGGTGGACCCTCTCCTCTGAAGGTTTTTTATCGTTCAGTTCTCCAGGTCCAGTTTCCAATACTCCAGTTCTGGTAGCACCGTCAAAGATCTTTGTTACCTCCTTACTCGGGACTTTCCATACGGGTTTTTGTTTCTCCAGTTCCTTGGCTTTGTCTGTGTAATGGTACACAACTACGCCCAAAAGCTCCCATTCGAGATGGTATACCAAGGCTACAGGAAATATACCCAACCGATCGACGAGATGCAGTTACCGAAACACAGATCTATTTTTTCAAAGCGTTGCCAGTGGGATTTGAACCCTAGACCTGCCGTATGGGGGTGACAACTTACCAACTTCCCTAAGTCGCCACACCCTTATAATATAGTATATTAATTGATTATATATAATATGATATATTAAAATATTACAAATAATATTGCCTTTGTAATAATTAAAATACTAGATCATAATAATAATTATCAATTCAATTCACAAATAACATGCATTAATATTCTTCTTATTTAAATAGTTTAAATAAATATGCCCACTTTTATTACAAATTCTATATGGTTTTACATAGCTTTTTGTATATATCTATTATTAAAGCAATTACAACAAGTGTATATATCTCTAGAATGCAACTTGGTGGGTTTAATCTTATTTTTAGTAGTACTAGTTTCCACAAATAACTTCAATCTTTTAGCTTGTCTTCTACATTAGCTTGAAATGAACTTTGAACTGAATTATGAAATATTATTAGACAATTCAATTGTTGAATTAAATCCTTCAAGGTTGCAAAAATATACATCAAATTAAACTCAGATACTAATGCTACTAACTTCTGACCTAATGCTAAATATTTACTATCTGGTATGCGTATAAAGAAAATTCTGTACCATGTTATGTATTCAAAAGACGGATGTGAGACGGATATGAGACTGATGTGAAGTGCAAAAAAAAAAAAGAAAAATAAGGTTTGTTATCAAATTTACCTGTAACCTAAAAATCTTTATATATATATATTTTATAAATTTAGTAACAAAGATTTCTGGTATAATGATATATAGATTTTATGTATATTATAACGCTTTATTTTCATCTTTTATAACTCCTGTTCCGAAACGATAACAATTACCAAGATTATTAATACTCTTAGCATACTCCATATTTTGATAATAAATGAATACCTTATGTTTATCCTTTTCAGCTCCAATCCATTCCAATAACAATATTCAACTTTTCTTGTCCCTTAGCGTTCCCATTTCTGCAGATTTTATGTTCATCCTTATCAACTCCAAAACAATATCCAACATCATTTATTGCAATCGCATATCCCATCTCAGTTGATGATTGATGGTATTCAAATGCCTTACGTACGCCCTTTTCAACCTCTCGATGCCATTCTGATAGTTCCATCTGAGTTCGCAAAGTTCAGTGCTTGTCCAACTCATGTTAAAAGCGTGTATCAAAAAAAAATTTTCACTTATATAGTTTGCGTTTACTCTGAATCTTTGACAAAAATAAAATCAATCTTCATTCTTTGATTTTATTTTAATTCATACTTCTAATATTCTACGAAATTTATAATATGTTATAATAATATGTAAATAAATCAAAATGTTTAGGTAAATTTTTATCTACCGCATACTTCTAATATTCTACGAAATTATAATATGTCATAATAATATGTAAATAAATCAAAATGTTTAGGTAAATTTTTATCTACCGCTAATGTGTATTAAATTATTTACTTTTCAATTTTTTGGAGCAGAACTTAAACCCAGACACAATTCCTTATGGGTCTTCCGAATTGAACCATATCAGTATAAAAAAAAAAAGAAATTAGTAATAACAGCATAATTGTTAAATCAATCATTAAATTTATGTGTATAAGAATTTAGATGTAAGCTTTTCTTTTAAGTTACAAAGAAGAAATCATGGTGAATAACAATAAAGCAGATAAATCTAAATTCAAACAATAGGAAAAAATTCTAAAAAGAGTATGGTAAAAGTGAACATAAGCATAAAATTCCAAATTGCCACCATCATTCAAATCGATCATTATCATTATTTATTGTCACTTGGCAATACAATAAGCTCTCTAAGTGCAAGTCTTGATAAAATTTTCTCTAAATGCAAGACCCCTTTTGGTCCCAAGTACATAGAATAATACTGTATCGATTTTGTATCCTTTAAATGCAATTTCTCTCTAAATGCAAGATTTTACTTTTTTTTATATTAAATTTTTCTATCTCCCCAGCGAATTGCACTTAGAGAAAGTTAACTGTATTCTTTAACTTTTTATTTGTATCACTTAGCAGTATATGACATATGTAGCGTTCTTTAACTTTTTTGCACACCTCTTACATGCTGTGTATGCCATCTTCTGTAAGCAAAGTGGTATTGATTTCTTCAGCATAATACTCAATGATGATATAATTGGAAATGGGCCGTTTTACGATGTATATTGTTCTAATTAAGTGGTGCTCCGAACTCAACGGATTCCATTTCCTAGTATACAAATATATCTTATAAGTGGGGAAAAAAACATGAATTCACTTCTATTGGAACATAAATCAAATTACCTCATAAATTTAAACAATCAGACCTTCTTCATTGGGACCAATTTTAAACGTGCATTTAGTGAATAATAAGAAAAGGCACACTTATAGAGGGTGTGCATTTATAATGGGAGAGATCTGACATTATATAAAATTTCGAATGCAAGAATGATAAACAATTTAACTTTAGACGCTAACGTTGTAACTTATTAATACTGCATGTTTATGTATGCATTACAAAAAATCCAAGAATATTGAAACATCATCCCGCAGTAGGGATATGGGAATATTATTCGATTTATTAAAAATTACCATTAAAAACTAGGATGTGACCAGTTTTTATGATTTAAAGGGGGGTTTTTTTTTGGCGATACCCAATAACCCGCATAATAAAATGTTCAATCAGATCATTTGCTTCAAATTTCTAGGAGATCATAATACTTTATTTTAATCTATTTGGCAAAATTTCAAAAATTTCGCTAATTGTTCGGTCAATTTGGCTGAATTTTCAAAAATTTGATGTGACTAAAAAATTTGATTTGTTTCAAAAAAATTTCCGTGTCTCTATCCATAAATATACAATTGAATTTTAGCAATATTATGTAGAACGAACTATTTTTCGATAAATACTCTTAATTCGTAAATAATCATTAAGTTTAAACACAACTTTTTACAACATCTTAGCGCCTGAAAGCTTATCTATACAAAAAAAAAATTGGGTATAACCCTTAATATCAGAGTCTGATGTAAAAATTGGACAATTAAAAAAACGATTTCGATTTGTATGATCCAGTGGGAAAGAGGACATGATCCATTTCATCAGATCTTCTATGAGTTGCTGGAATTAATCCTGTAAAAAGAAAGAATTACATATATTACATATATTCTAATTTACATGATTAAAATAAATTACTACATTTTAAAAATTTTACCAAATGAACGAGCACGTTTGATAGCCTTAGCCAATTTTCTTTGAGTTTTTGCTGATAGACCTAAATTATTTAGTAAAGATTTAATTCTTGCTACTCAAAATATAATCTTTGGTAAAAACTATCTGCACCTGTGGTCCTTCTTGGAAGAATTCTTCCCATATCAGAGACGAAATTTGATAACAATCTAAAATTCTACACAATAAATCAATGTGTGTATATATGAAATGTGATAAATAGATAATATGTTTACAAATTATGAAGAGCCTTAACTGATATCTAAAAGTAACTACAAATTTTATGATTACCTTATATTCTTTCAAAGGATCAAGTCCCAATTTTTCAAACACATCAGTATTTGGTTGTAACTTTTGATACTTTCGTGGATTTTTATCTTTATAATTTTCTTCATTAAGATCATGAGGAGCATATACCTAAAAGAACTATACTGAATATTCTAGAAATTTTAAATATTGATAGGATGTAAAAGTCTAACCTCTCCTGCACGAAACATTCGTCCGTATTTAAATTGTGTGTAGCCTTGAATTGGATCATCTAAAATAAATTAAAACAATTAAAAAAAAAAAAAAAAATAATAATAATACACAATTTTCTCTTTCATTATATTATTAACGTGAAATTACTCATTGCAGATGATTCACGAAGAATCTGCATAATTTTTGAATGAGGATCAGGATCAGAAGAATTATTTGATTCTACAAAAAAAAAAAAATTAATAAATTAACAATGAAAAGGTAAAAAATTCAAAATAGTTTTATACTTGCTGGGATCAGTGTTATCAGAGGATTCTGGAAAGGATGAATAATGGCGATAGTAGTTTCCTCGGATACATATTGTTGTCAATGCAAATTGAGAATGATAAGGAAGTGCTTTGAATGTTCTTGAAAATGAGGTGAAAAGATTCGATGACATTGATTTAAATTTGGAAATGTATCGGTAAATCTATATAAATCCTTCAAATGACGGACGGAAAAGCAGATATTATTTTTCTTAAACCAAATATAGCACTAATATACGTCATATCGGCTAATTGGTGTAATACCCCAAATTTGATTTACTAGTAGATCATATACAATTTAGAGCAAAACGTAATACAAAAGCTGATATACGAACGCAAAGATTATAAAAATTAGCAAGTATATAGCTCACACTTAAAGGAGTTTATACACAATATAATCAGAGGATTGGTGAGATAATCGGACCATTTACATATAATAAAACTTCAAGTAGCAAATTTAAAATAGATCTATTCTAAGGTATGGAAGTTCAACTAACAACTTAAAAACAACTATTAATTTTATTTTAACGATTTTGAAGTTTTTTTGCTCGTGTATTAGTTATTTACTAATCCGTATTTTGATTATTTTATAGTTAATTTAAGTGAGTAAAATCATGGTACATTAGCTTCAGGTTAAAAATTTTATTAATAGAGACAAATTAATATTTATGGTTTATATTAAATACTTGGTTATATAATGGAAAGATTATTCGAAAACAGTAGCATTGTTTGTTGAGGTCCATAATATTGAAACGGTTAGTAAATTTATTATTAAGTTTCAAATTTTATATCTATATATTATTTAGCTATGCAATACTACTAAGTTTTGAATATTCTCAATTCGTAAAGTTCGTAAGTACTACATAATATTATATGCAATTATTCAAAAAAGTCAAGTGTTAAATATGTAGTTGAAGAATCATTGATTCG